>QANY01006193.1:0-24501 GCA_003255025.1 Datisca glomerata
AATTGGGTCAAGGTTTTATCCTTCTTGGTTTGAAAACGATCCTAGAGTTCTTGAACCATCATTGTTGTCGGGTTCCTATGGCAAGTCGCCTAGTGGGTTCGTATCACATTTGGTCTTTTGACTCCATATTGCAGTAGAAGCACCTATAACGACCACAACACTCCAAATTCTTATCCCAAACGTGTTTTGCGTGTCAAAAGTCAATTCGAGCACATGACATGCACAAAAGATCCAAGTTTAACCCTGTTCATCAAATTTGGGCTTAAAAACATGTCTCATTGGGGTTTTTGACTATGTATGGCACTAGAAGCACCTAAAACGATCACAGCACTCAAAATTAGTATCCCAAATGTGTTTTGGGTGTGAAAAGTCAGTTCGAGTAGATGTCATGCCTAAAAGATCTAAGTTTAGCCAAGTTCGTCTAGTTTGGGCATAAACATGTCCAGTTGAGTCTTTTTAACTCCATATGGCACTAGAAGCACCTAAAACGACCACAACACTCCAAATTCTTACCCTAAACATGTTTTGAGTGTCAGAAGTCAGCTCGAATACATGTCATGCCCAAAAAAATTCAAGTTTAGCCAAGTTCGTCTAGTTTAGGCCTAAAACATCCAATTGGGTCTTTATTGACTCTGTATGGAACTAGAAGCACCTTAAATGATCACAACACTTCAAATTCTTATCCTAAATGTGTTTTGGGCGTCCAAAGTCAGTTCGAGTACATGTCATGCCCAAAATATCCATATTTAGCCAAGTTCATCAAGTTTAGTCCTAAACACGTCCCATTGAGTCTTTTTGACTTCGTATTGCATTAGATGTAACTAGAACAACCACAACAATCTAAATTCTTATCCCAAACGTGTTTTGGGTGTCAAAAGTTAGATCGAGTATAGGACATGCCCAAAAGATCCAAGTTTAGTCATGTTCGTCTAGTTTGGACCTAAAAATGTCACATTGAGTATTTTTGACTCTGTATGGCACTAGAAGCATCTTAAACGACCACAACACTTAAAATTCTTATCTCAAATGTGTTCTGGGTATCTTGTGTAAAATCCTTATCCCACCTAAGGTAAAGTTTCATTCTATTGCTCAAAGTGTGTTTCCTACTTGGCAGATTCTAGAAAATTATGAGTTTGCTCGTAGAGGGAGGATTTAGGTTGCTTGGGATCCAGAAACGCTTAAGGTGGAGTCCATTTTTATTAGCTCTAACCAGGCCATCCTTTGTAAAATCCTTATGAGGCAGTCCTGAATGGTCCTTTTTACTTTTTTATGTATGCTTCAAACTCTAGGTCTGAGAAAGTAGAGCTTTGGAACAACCTTATTCAACACCATGGCACTTGTGCTCAGTCTCCTTGGTAATATGTGCCTCACCGTCGCTTTGTGATGAAACCAGATAACAATGATGGTTCAAGAACCCAATGATCAATTTTAAAGAAGAAGAAACCCTGACTTATTTTCTATGACACAAAGAGAACCTTAGGTAGAAGACCTAAGACCCAAATTGATGCTTCAAAAAGAACCAAAGGTATGGTTTAGACGTCACACTCAAGACCAAGAAGGAAAAAAGAGTGATAAGTCTAGGTTTTAGATCCCACAAGAAATATTCTGGATAAGTCTGAAAAGTTCTAAGAAGAACCAAAAAGAAAATTCTCTCAAAAAATATTATATTGATCAAAGTTGTTTAATACATTGTGAAACCATGCTTAAAAAAAACTAGAAGCCTAAAGAGACCTAAAGTGTATAAACAACCTAAGCTAAATTTAAAAGATAAAGAAATATTAATTGCAGTAAATAAGGAACTAGTAATCCACCCAAAAGATTCTTATTGCTGTCCACTTGTAGGTTATGACTGCCAAAGTGTCATGCTCTAATAGACTCCTATTGGCTGTCCACTTCTAGGTTATGATTGCCAATTTTATTACTTCTTTGTCAACATTTAAAATGCCAAATCATGCTCCATGTGGACTGCTATATTGAACGCCACATCATGCTCCATGTGGAATGCTATGTAGGAGCCCAAGTCATCTCCATGTGGGCTGCCATGTTGTATGCCACATCATACTCCACGGAAGCTGCCATGTTGGATTCCACATCATGCTCCATCAAGGATATCATGTTGGATGCCACATCATGCTCCTTGTGGGCTGCAATGTTGGACGCCACTGAATACTCCATGCAGGCTCCCATGTTG
Source organism: Datisca glomerata (assembly GCA_003255025.1). NCBI lineage: Eukaryota > Viridiplantae > Streptophyta > Magnoliopsida > Cucurbitales > Datiscaceae > Datisca > Datisca glomerata. The sequence goes on from QANY01006193.1 coordinate 2,192, forward strand.
AATGCCACTGCATGCTCCATGTGGGCTGCCATATGCCACGTCATACTCATATTGAGTGCTTCAGCCATTCTCTTTCTCTCTAGCTCTTTTGATTTGACCGCTTGCTACTTTTAATGGATCCATCCTTTGAGCTTATGCAACTGGATCCTCATCATTCCCTCCCTCTTGAGAAAGATTTGTCCTCAAATCGTCACCTACGTCAAACGGGAACAAGTTACTGACATGAAATATAGCACTTACATTGTTCTCACCAGGAAGATCTAGCTTTTAGTTATTGTCATTGATTCTTGCAAGGACTTCGAACGATTCATCCCCATTAGGTAGCAATTTTGATTTCTTTTGTGTAGGAATCCTTTTCTCAAGAAGTAGAATGAAGAAACCTATTATATGAAAACTCAAAATGTGGTAACCACTTCTCGCATTGCCTTAAATTCTTTTGAATGATAGCACCCAATAAAATAAAGAGTGTCCTATTAACTACCACAAATTTTCCTCTAAACGTACACAAGACATGATTCATCAACCTTTTTTTTCGGTGAATTAAAAAATTGTATAAACCGAAGAAGAAACATACAAATATACAATGGGCATACCCCAGGCAAAAGAAACAAAAAAGGAACCAGCCAACACACAAGCTGGAGGCACCCAAACACTAACAGAATGGTTTTGTTATCTTCAGTCACAGAAAATCCTTTAAGACTCAAAAATCTACCTTTAATGGCATTTGTAATGCAAGCCAAGACCACTTTCTTGTCCCTCATTTTACCCTCAAAGACTCGAATATTTCTCTCTCTCCAGATATGATAGACAAACGAGCTGAACATAAGCTTCAACATAAGGCCCAAGAAGTAGCCTTTCTTAAATTTCACAAGGAGCCAGGAGATAAAGTTGATTCCAATTCCTAGGAGAAGACACCAAGCCATACAAACCAACCAAATTCTGCCAAATAAAGCTAGAATAAGGGCAAGAAATAAACAGGTGTTTAGAAGATTCCGAAGGATGCAAGTAGAGTACACAACTTCTAACATTAGAAGACCCAGGAGAGGAGATCCAAGCAGCCACTCTATCCGTAGTTGCAAGCCTATTAAGAACAGAAAGCCAAGTAATAAAGCTATATCTGGGAATATGCTTCTTAAACCAAATAAGAGGAGCCCATCTCACTTTTTCATCAACTGGAGCTAGTTTCCTATAAGTGTGCCCCACAGAGAAAAGACCAGAGGGAGAAAGAGTCCAAAGAGGACTCTTTAGGAGGGGGAAGATGGACCTCTCTAATTGTGATAAGCTCATGGGAGTTAGAAATAGGCCAGTTCCAAGCTGCATTCTGGATCACTGAGCTCACCTTGGTAGTCCAATCGCAACCAGTACCAAAAAGAATCCTAGGTCCAAACTTTTGAGAAAGAGCCCCCAAAGGGTGCCAATGGTCCAAGAGAAAAGAGATCTGCTCACCATTTCCCACAAGAGCTTTGCAATACCCAAAAAACTTGTCTCTGATTTTCAAAATTTTCCTCCAACTCTAAGAAGGATTAGTGGCAAGCTTAACCAAGAAGATAGAGCTCTTCTTGATCAAGAAAAACTTGCACCAATCCTTCCAAAGGGAAGCTTTATTCAAAGAGACCAGGAACCAGAAATGCTTAGCCACAGCCACTTCATTAGCTAGAGAGATCTCTAAGGTCCAAACCTCCTTGGGACTTATCAAGGCACAAGTAACTCTAAGCCATTTTAGCACCAGAATGCTTTACAGCTGATGCGTTCCACAAGTAATTCCTAATAACCACCTGAATCATATTCAAGATCTTCTTGGAAAGAATAAATAAGCCACCCAGAATTGAAAAATAGCATAGAGCACGGATTTAACCAGTTGTAATCTTCCAGCATAAGAAAGGTAGTTAGACTCCCAAGACTTCACCCTAGCTGTGATATGGTCTACTAGGGTGATACAATCTGTTTTTCTAAGCTTTGAGGAAATCAAAGGTACCCCCAAGTATCTCATAGAAAGCTCCCCAATGCTGAAATTGCACAAGTCCAGAATTGCTTGAGAAGTGGATGGATGGAGCCCAGACATGAAAATCTGACTTTTTTGTAGATTAGGATGAAGACCAGACATAGCCTCAAACAAGTTTAAGCTCTCCATAATAAGTTGAACATAAGTAATATCACCCTTACAGAATATAAAGAGATCATCAACAAAGTGCAAGTTCACAATACCAAGCTCCTTACACCTCCAGTGTTAGCCAAAGTCCACTTTATGAGAAGCATGCTTGAGAATACCAGATAGAACCTCCATAACCAACACAAACATATAGGGAGAGATAGGATCACTCAAGCTATCATAAGCCTTTTTTATATCAACGTTGAAAGCACATCTGGGACTATGAGAAGGCCTATGGTAACCTCTAACCAGCTCTTGAGATAAGAGGATGTTGTCAGCAATTCTCCTCCCTGGCACAAAAGTAGTCTGGTTGCTACTAATAAGATCAGGGAGCACTCTTTTAAGTCTATCAGCAAGCATTTTAGAAATGCATTTCTAAACAACATTAAAACAAGATATAGGCCTAAAGTCACCAACCTTAGAAGGATTGGGGACCTTAGGTATAAGAGCAATGGCAGTAGAGTTAACCTATTTCAATAATGATTGGGAGCTAAAAAAACTCCAAAACAGCCTTAGTAACATCTTTGCCCACAATATGCCAACATCTTTTGAAGAAATCAGCAGAGAAGCCATCTGGACCAGGGGCTTTACTACTCCCCAAACAAAACATAGTTGTGTGAACGCCCTCCTCTGTATAAGGGTGGTTGAGGATAGCTAAGTGAGCTTAAGAGAGCTTATTAGGGAGATCTGAGAGAGAACACTCCAATCGACCTCCTGATCAATGTGAGAAGTCCCAAGAAGATTCCCATAATAAGAATAAGGTCACCCTCCTAACCATTGATTAATTCTGGATCTGACTCTATTCGTCTTTAGTTTCTGAAAAAAGACAGAGGAATTCTGATCACCCAAGGCAAGCCAATCAACTCTGTTTTTTTGCCTCAGAAAATCTTCTTCTGCATTCCTGAGCTTAGTGAAATCAGCTAATCTAATTTTCTCCTCCTCTTGAAGAGAGACAACACTAGGAGAGGCAATAAGGTCAGCTTGCACTTTGGAGAGGGCTTTTCTAGCCATAAGAGCCCTTTTAAAAATATCTGAGCAAAAAGAGGCATTAAATTATTTAAGAGCAAATTTAACAGATTTAAGCTTCTTATAGAGACAAAACATGGCTGTCCCAAACACCTCAATCTCCCACGCATCTTTAAGAGCAGCCCAGAAGCCTTCAAAATCCATCCAAAAATCAAAGAAGTTAAAAGAAGGCTTAGGTCTAGTTGAGTTAGCCCTAAGCTGAATAATAATAGGAGAGTGATCAGAGATACCCGGGGTGTGAAAATGGCAAGAAGTAGCAGGAAACAACGTAGCCCAATCACTGTTAACCAGGGCTCTATCGAGCTTGCGCATCTTGCTACCCTCACCAACTTGACCATTCCACCAGGTGAATTGACAGCCACTATAAGGGAGGTCGTGAACCTCCAAATGATCAAGACAAGAAGCAACATCAATTGAGCTATCATTCCACTTGAAATCACGACCATAATGCTCAATAGGCTTCAAAATAGCATTAAAGGCACCAAGAATTAGCCAAGGCTTCCCCTGACTTAATGAGTTATGGGAGCCAAGCTTTTCCCATAGAGGCCTCCTGGAGATAGCATCATTGGCTGCATACACCACAGAGACAAAGAAATCTGTCCTTTCATGGAGAATGATTAGCTTACAAAACATAGCTTGATCAAAGGCATCAATCAGAAGAAAATCCAAAATCTAGGGATCCCAGGCTAAAACAATTCTACCTTTGCTAGTAGGAGAATGGTTAGCAAAGGTAGCCCAATTGGGAAAAACAGATCTAGAAAGTCCAGCAAAATTATTACATTTGATCTTAGTGTCAACTAAAGCACAAAAAGATAATTTAAAGTCTTTACAAAGTTTAGTAACTTCTGCTTGCTTTTAGAAGGCCATTAAACCCTCTTATATTCCAAGAAGTAAAATTAATCATAAAAAGGGGGAGAGAGAGTCACCATTCTCAGGGGGAGCCTGAGTAACTTGATCAGCCAATAAGAAAGAGCCTTCAGCCTTTGCTTCTTTTTAAACCTCTTCAAAGCTGATTTAGAGAGCTTGGGAGAAGGACCAGGTGAGATAGTGACATTGACAATTGGGGAAGCTTTGGGGGGAGCCAAACTCAATGTAGAGTCAGAAGAGGCTTGAGGCTCATTTTTATCCTCACAAGGCTCAATGAGACCCTTACTCTTCCTTTTGCTAACCACCTGAGTCCATTCATTGTCTTGGTCTTCCACATGGATGGTATTAAGAGGAAAGGGAGGAGAGATTTCAACCTTTGGCTCCTCATAAACCATAAGCTCCCTATTATCTTGGGGAGAAGAATCTTTGCTAGCGGTTTCTTCCTCACTAGCTAGATTATTCTTAGGGGCCACTTTGGCATCACAATCATGACCAAAGAGGCAACATTTAGCACATCTCTTAGGTAGACACTCATACTCCAACTCCACCACCACTGGATCCCATCCGTCAAGGCCAAGGTTAATGGTGAAAAACTTAATCGAATCAGAGGAGGCTGAAATTTTCACACAAACTCTAGCATAGTCATGTCTATAACCAGAGGCAGTAGCATTGTCAGAGTGAGAAGGGATACCCACAGCACTAGCAATGTGACTTAGAGCTTCTTCAGTCCATAATTCAATTGGAACATTCCACAATTTAACCCAAATTGGAAGGGTTAAAAGTTTCTCCTTTGAAAATTTAACATTTGGCTGCCACTCTTGAAGCACAATAGGCCTACCTAAGAGGTGCCAAGGTCCATCTTTTAAGACTGAGTTTCTATCCTCCACAGAGCCAAATTTGAAATAGAAAAGGCCTCTGCAGCTGAGACCTCCTGAATTCCTCTTTTAGCCCAAAGTTGCAAAGCAATTTTCTAAACTAAGTGTAATGGAGCTGCCCTTCCAACAAAGTAGCCAACAATGTAGCCTTCCCACCTAGAAAAATTCTCTATAGTAATATAATCAGGAAGCTTAAGTGTGACATTACCATTTTCCGTAAAGGAAGAGCTCACATAACCTAAGCTTAGCTTCTTTTTCAGGTTACCTTTAACCTTTTCAGACCATGAACCAGCCGGTTTCTCATGAGCAACACTCTTATTAGCTAAAAGGTCTTGATAAACTCTATTCTCAGGCAGCTTTTTAGAAGAAGAAGTTGGGGAAGGAGGAGAAGAGCTCACCTTCTATTTTCCATTAGAATCTGGTTTAGGAGAGAGAGAGGTTTCTCCAAGCTCAAACCCACGACCAGGGCAGCCCTTGACCTCTTTGGTAGAAGTCAAATCCACCTTGTCACTCACAATCAATGCTGAGGTTGAGCTAAGGGAGAGAGAGAATCTGCCACCAGCTTCGGAACTCCACCTACGTTCACATCATTGTCATGGGAAAGAGAAATATCTTCTTTCTCTTTCCCTTCTATCAAAACGTCATCTACTTTCTCTTTTCCCTTAGACAAAGAAGCTGCCACCTGTTGCCCTAAGGGGCTGTCCACGTCATGATGGGAGAGAGGAGCCTTATCTAACAAAGAATTACCTTTTTGAGTGTCCTTTCCTTTATTAGAAAGGATAGTCGTAGATTGTTGACCAAGTTGACCACATCACACCCACTTGCCAAAAAGGAGCTGTCACCTCTCCCTTTTGATATGTTTGGCAGCTGCTTTTCCTCTTCTCCAAGCAAGAGGATTTGAGACAAACTTGATTTGTCTTCTATCAAAGGACACTCATCATTACCTTTGACAGAGAGGTAATGAGTATCATCTTCAACCTTTGGAGCTCTAGGCAAGCTGGTTGATCTCCGAGCACCACCTCTAGCTCCTCCTCTTATGCTACTTCTCTTTAGACTTAAACGAAGTTGGTCTGAAAGAGTCAGCTCAAGTAATTTGCTCCGATTGTGATCAGAAGAAATAAAATTATCTCTAAGCTTTGAATGATCAGAAATAATCTCTTTTGCAACTAATAAACTCGAAGCTTCCTTAGACTGAGCTTCTCACTTCCCAGGCTCAACAAAACCACTCTCTGGTCCAAGTTTCTTCGTATTAGAACCTTGCTTAAGGGCATTAAAACCAATAACATGGGAATTAGCTTCCCTAGCTCCCTTAGTAACCATATCATTCAAAACAGCATGGCCATTCAAAGACACTCCAAGCTTAGCTTGCCCACTAGCTGAATCTTTCTTAACACCACCTGAAACTTGCTTACCAACATCTGCAGCGTGCTTATTGTACTCATCATTAACCATTGTCAGAAGTCGTGGCCTCCCCTAAGGGAGGGAGAGGCAAAAACAAAAACCAGAATTATAGAGAGAGGGGAGAGTTTCTCTCACTAAAAAAACTAGGCCTTTTCGTTATTTTTTATTCATCAACCTCATTAATGTACTAGGTGCATTAGTTAAACCATAAATCATTACTAACCACTCATGCAATCCATGTTTAGTTTTTAATGTTGTTTTCCCTTCATCTCCCTCTTTCATGCTAAGTTGATGATATCCACTTTTAAGATCAATTTTAGTAAACAAACAAGAACCATGCAATTCATCAAGCATACCAACTAATCTAGGATTGAGATGGTGATACTTTACAGTGATGTTATTTATGGCTCGACAATTAATGCACATCATCCATGTCCATTCCTTCTTAGTCACAAGCAATACGAGAATCGTACTAGGGCTCATGCTTCCATGGGAGACCTTTTCCATGAGCTTTCTCTCTTGTCTTTGAAGCTCCTTTCTCTCATATGGATATTTTCTATAAGCAGGTTTGTTTTCTATGAAGTCAATTTGGTGCTCGATTCCCCTAATTGGTGGCAGCCATTTTGGCCTCTCCTCGGGGAATACATCTTCAAAGTGTTGCAAAAGAGATATAAAAACACTAGACAAAGAGTGATTAAGTTTCTTAGTGGATAAGAAAGCCTCTTTGTACAAAAGTACAAGCAAAGGCAGCTTGGAACTCAAAGCTTTTTAATCTCACGCTCTCTTGCATAAAATCTCTCTTTTTCTCTCTCTTGATTTTTCTCACTCCCCTCGTCCAACTATCTATTTTTCACTCTTTTCTTTTGTTCAAGCACTCCTTTTGAACTCCCACTCTCTTTATATTGCTCACTCTCTCTCTCTTTTTCATTCTCTATCGCTCTTTGTTTTCCATTCTCTCTTTTCAACTTCAATTGATCTGCTTGCACTTGTTTTGGGGCGAGGTGTATAAGAGTAATGTGTTTCTTATCAATTACAAAAGAGTATCTATTTTTGTAACCGTCATGAGTTGCTTTTCTATCAAATTTTCACGGTCTCCCCAAGAGAAGATGACTTGCTTACATTGGCACTACATCACACAAAACTTCGCTTTGTACTTGCCAATACAGAAAGAAACTAGCACTTGCTTATGCACCTCGATTTCCTCACCATCATTCAACCATTTCAGTCTGTATGGATTAGGATGTCTTAATATAGGCAAGTTTAGTTTTTCCACCATGTAAGTGCTAGCCACATTAGTACAACTTTCCCCATCAATAATCGTACTACACACTTTATCATTAACAAGGCATCTAGTATGAAAAATATTTTCTCGTTGTACCTTCTCATCTTCTTCGGCTATGGCACTAAGAGCTCTTTTTTTACAGAAAGTTCCCCATCGACCGATTCTCTAATGTCACTTGCATCCTCTAGTGGTGGCATGGACTCCTTTTCAGAATCACTTTTGATTTCCACATTCTTTCCTTGCAATGGTGGTCTCTTCATGTTAATGCTAGACAAATTGTTATCCACCCTGTCACCCAACCTATCTTCGCTATTTCCATGTCGGAATCCCCGATCTCCAACCCCATGGCCTAATCTTCCCATGTGAGAATATCGCTCGTCTTCATCAAAGTAATTTCTAAATTCATCCTCATACTAAACCATAGGTGATCGTCTCTCCCTTTGATATGAAACTCACCATCGCTTTGTTATGAAACCCAATAACAATGATGGTTCAAGAACCCAATGATCGATTTTAAAGAAGAAGAAATCCAAACCCGTTTTCTATGAACCAAAGAGAACCTTATTCTGAGGGATATCAAGATTCAGTCAGGGAATCGTAGCACGGGGGGACGTCTAATCCTTTTTTTTCTATCTCTTTTAATGTGAGATTAAGTACATGTAACGTGAATGAAGGGCCCGCCGAAGCGAGGGTGGCTTTGATGAGAGCACCATGTTCGCAGAAAAAAGATACTTTCGAGAAACGATGAAAAGAACAACCAAAGAGAAAACTCTCACAAAAAAATCATACTCATCAAAGTTGTTTTAAAACTAGAAGCCTAAAGAGTCCTAAAGTGTTTAAACAACCTAAACTAAATTTATAGCTTAGGATTGCCAAGGTGTCATGCTCTAGTAGACTCCTATTGGCTATTCACTTCTAGGTTAGGATTTTAAAATTGTCTTGCTTCCTTGTTAACATATAAAATGCCAAGTCATGCTTCATGTGGACTGCCATATTAAATGTCACATCATGCTCCATGCGCAATGCCATGTAGGATGTCACGTCATGATACGGAACCTCCAAGCATAAGCTTGAGAACCCATTTATGTATAGGAACCCACAAAACATTAACGTGAAAACCCCAATAACCAATTCGGCAACAACCCAAAGAAAAGGCTAGAAAAACAGATTTCTTAGCTAGATGATCAAGAACTATAATAAAGAAAACTTGTTTCTGAATTTCAGTTTCGAAACACTCCACAAGAAGGTGATCAATCTACTTGAATGTTTCTTAAAGCATGTATTCTACTCAAGAACACAAAGATAAAAGCAAAACCACCTTTTATTTTTTCTTAAATTAAAATTCTAGACCCTTAAAACATTCTAGCAAGGCATATTTATAGCCTTTACAAAGGTTTCCTAAAATCCTAAAACCCAAGAATAGGAAACTAACCTAATTATATTTTAAATAATAATTAAGAATAGACTATATTAAGCAAAATAAAACTAATGGACTCTAATTAACGTGAAATTTCGTTCAGCCCAAAAGGTAACACAAAATGGCCCATTAAATACTTAATCCAACACATTAATAGCTTGGACTTGAACCAAGTTGTACTGGACTCGTGTTGTACTTATCCCCAAGCTTTGATGTCCTTGTAGAAATTCACTAGCTAAATTGACTAAGTCTTGCAAATGGTGGATTAAAGCTTGTTGAAGCTTCTTAGACCGTGACCTTGTTTTTGGTCCTTGAGGCATGCTAATTGGACTAGAAACCTCTTGAACTCGCTCATTGCCTTCTTGATCATGCTCATCTTTAAGATGTTGAATCCTTTGAACTTGGTGTGTAGGTTTGTCCTTAACATTTCCCCTCTCCTCAAAAGGATTCGACCTCGAATCTAATGCATCACCTACATCAAAATGACTTAAATCAGCTACATTAAAAGAATCACTAACATTATACTCACCTGACAGGTCAATTTTGTATGCGTTGTCATTAATCCTTTCAAGAATTTGAAAAGGACCATCGCCTCTAGGGCTGAGCTTGGACTTTATTCGAAGCGGAAACTTCTCTTTATGAAAATGCACCCAAACCCAATCTCCCGGCTGAAAAATCATTTGTTTTCGTCCCTTATTCACACGTGAAGCGACTTGAGCATTTTACTTTTCAATCCTCTCTTTAACTTGCTTATGTAACTTCTTCACCAAATCTGTCTTAGAATTAGCATCAACACTCACAAAATCGTAAGGTGGCAATGGTAATAAATCAATAAGAGTGAGCAGATTAAATCCATAAACAATCTCAAATGGAGAACAATGAGTAGTGCTATGAACAGCCCTATTGTAAGCAAACTCCACAAATGGCAAACAATCCTCCATGTCCTAATGTTCTTTTCTATGATTGCCCTAAGTAAATTAATCAACGTCCTATTAACTACCTCAGTTTGCCCATCAATTTGAGGGTGACAAGTAGTTGAAAACAATAACTTAGTTCCTAACTTTCCCCATAACACACGCCAAAAGTGACTAAAAAACTTAACATCTCTATCACTAACAATGCTATTAGGTATGCCATGTAAATGCACAACTTCTTTGAAAAATAAATTAGCAATCAACTTAGTATCATCAGTTTTATGACATGGTATAAAATGAGCCATCTTACTAAATCTATCAACCACGACAAAGATACTATCACGGCCTTTCCTAGTTCTAGGCAATCCAAGCACAAAATCCATAGACAAATCTCTCCAAGATTCACTAGGAATAGGTAGTGGTGTATACGACCCATGTGATTTCAACCTAGACTTAGCTTCTCTACATGTAATGCAATGCTCACAAACATTATGCACATCATGTTTCATACCAGGTCAAAAGAAATATGCAAACAACATCGCATAGGTCTAATTTACCCCAAATTGTCCCATTAAGCCACCTCCATGTGCTTTTTTAGTCAACAATTCCCTCATAGAACACTTATGAATGCACAACCTATTTCTCTTAAACAAGAAACCATCAATCGAGTAAAAATATCTAAAACAGCCTCATGATCACAAGATGCATATATTTCACCAAAATCATCATCATATTGATACAACTCCTTAATATGCTCAAAACCAAACAATTTTAGCACTAAGAGAATTAAGTAGAGTATACCTTCTAGATAATGGATCCGCAACTACATTCTCTTTACCTTGCTTATACTTAACCACATATGGGAATGTTTCAATGAACTCCACCCATTTAGCATGCCTAAGGTTCAGCTTATCTTGACCCTTTAAATGCTTTAGACTTTCATGGTCAGTGTGTATCACAAACTCCCTAGGCCATAAATAATGCTGCCATGTTTGCAGAGCTCGAACCAAAGCATATAATTTCTTGTCATATGTTGGATACTTCTAGGCTGTCCCACTTAACTTCTCACTAAAGTACATTAGTGGTCTTTGGTCCTGCATCAAAATAGCTCCATACAGAGTGCCATACAAAGTCCAAAAGATCCAATGGGATGTGTTTAGGCCGAAACTAGATGAACTTGGCTATACTTGGATCTTTTCGGCATCTCATGTACTCGAACTGACTTCTGACATCTAAAAAACATTTGGAATAAGAATTTAGAGTGTTGGGCTCATCTTAGGTGCTTCTAGTACTGATACGGAACCTCCAAGAATAAGCTTGAGAACCCCTTTATGTATAGGAACCCATGAAGTATTAACGTGAAAACCCCAATAACCAATTCGGCAACAACCCCTAAGAAAAGGCTAGAAAACAGATTTCTTAGATAGGTGATCAAGAACTAGAATGAAGAAAACTTCTTTCTGAATTCCAGTTTCGAAACACTCCACAAGAAGGTGATCAATCTACTTGAATGTTTCTTAAAGCATGTATTCTACTCAAGAACACAAAGATAAAAGAAAAACAACCTTTTGGTTTTTCTTAAATTAAAATTCTGGACCCTTAAAACATTCTAGCAAGCCATATTTATAGCATTTACAAAGGTTTCCTAAAATCCTAAAACTCAAGAATAGGAAATTAACCTAATTATATTTTAAATAATAATTAAGAATAGACTATATGAAGTAAAATAAAACTAATGGAATCTAAATAAAGTGAAATTTCGTTCAGCCCAAAAGATAATGCAGAAATGACCCCTTTACATACTTAATCCAACCCATTAATAGCTTGGACTTGAACCAAGTTGTACTGGACTCATGTAGCACTTATCCCAAAGCTTTGATGTCCTTGTAGACCTTCACTAGTTGAATTGACCAAGCCTTGCAAATGGTGGATTAAAAGCTTGTTGAAGCTTTTCCGTGACCTTTTTATTGGTCCTCGAGGCATGCTAATTGGACTAGAAACCTCTTGAACTCGCTCCTTGCCTTCTTGATCATGGTCATCTTTAAGATGTTGAATCCTTTGAACTTGGTGTGTAGGATCCTTAACACGTCATCTCCATGTAGGCTGCCATGTTGGATGCCACGTCATGCTCCATGTCAGCTGCCATGTTGGTTTCCATGTCATGGTCCACGCAGGATGTCGTGTTGGATGCCACATCATGCTCCATGTGGGCTGCCATGTTGGATGCCACAACATTGCTCCATGTAGGCTGCCATGTTGGACGGCACGTCATGCTCCATGTAGGCTGTTATACTCCATGTCATGCTCCAAGTCATACTCTCTTTATCCATCCTCTTTTCTCTAGCTCTTGTCATTTGACCTCTTGGTACTTGAAATAGATCCATCCTTTGAGGTTGTGTAACCGGATCATCATAATTCCCTCCCGCTTGAGAAGGATTTTTTCCAAAATCATCACCTACATCAAATGGAAACAAGTTAGTTACATTAAATTTAGTACTTACATTGTACTCACTAGGAAGATCAAGCTTGTGGGCATTGTCATTGATTCTTGCAAGGACGTGGAATGATCCATCCTCTTTAGTCAATGATTTTGTTTTCCTTTTGTGTAGGAAACCTTTCATCATATTGCTCATTCTTACTTTCAATGTTAGCTCGGACCTTGGCATGTAAAACCTTCACCAGATCTTTTTGTTTCTTACCATCAAGATTAACATGCTCATTAGTAGATAAATGTAAAATATGCGTAGGAGTTGAAGGATTAAAGCCATAAACAACCTCAAAAGGAGAAAAATAAGAAGTACAATGAAGAAGCCTATTATATACAAACTTAAAATGTGGTAAACACTTCTCTCGTTACCTTAAATTCTTTTGAATGATAACTACCATAAATTTTCCCATGAACGCACACAAGACATGATTCATCAACCTCATGAATGTGCTAGGTCCATGTTTACTTTTAAGTGTTTTTTTCCATTCATATCCCTCTTTCATGCTAAGTTGATGATATCCACTTTTAAGATCAATTTTAGTAAACAAACAAGAACCATGCAATTCATCAAGCAAACCAACTAATCTAGGAATAAGATGGTGATAATTTACAATGATGTTATTTATGGCTCGGCGATCAATGCACATCGTCCATGTCCATTCCTTCTTAGTCACAAATATGAGAACCGCACTAAGGATCATGCTTCCGTGGGCATACCCCTTTTCCATGAGCTCGCTTACTTGTCTTTCCAACTCCTTTGTCTCATCCAGATATTTTTTATGAGCGGGTTTGTTTTGGATAGGACCTCTAGGTACAAAGTCAATTCGGTACTCGATTCCCCTAATTGGTGGCAGCCCTTTTGGCCTCTCCTCGGGGAATATTTCTTCAAAGTGCTGCAAAAGAGATACAAAAACACTAGGCAAAGAGTGGTTAAGTTCATTAGTCGTAAAACAAGCCTCTTGTACAAAAGTAAAAGCAAATGCCGGTTGGAACTCAAAGCTCTCTTAATCTCACTCTCTTTTGCATCAAAACTCTTTTTTCTTCTCTCTTGATTTTTCTCACTCCTCTAACCCAACTCTCTATTTTTCACTCCTTTCTTTTTTTCAAACACTCCTTTTTTTTTGAACTCCCACTCTCTTGATTTTGCTCACTCTCTCTCTCTTTTTTCATTCTGAGTCTTTCTTTGTTTTTCATTCTCTCTTTTCAACTTCAATTGATCTTCTTGAACTTGTTTTGGGGTGAGGAGTACAAGAGTAATGGGTTTCTTATCAATTACAAAGGTATATCTATTTTTGTAACCATCATGAATGGTTTTTCTATCACATTTCCACGGCCTCCCGAAGAGGAGCACTTGGCTGTATTGGCACTACATCACACAAAACTTCATCTTTGTACTTGCCAATGGAGAAAGAAACTAACTATGCACCTCCATTTCCCCACTATCATTCAACCATTTCAGTTTGTATGGATTAGGATGTTATAATATAGGCAAGTTTAGTTTTTTCACCATGTAAGTGCTAGCCACATTAGTACAACTTTTCCCATCAATAAACATACTACACACTTTATCATTAACAAGACATCTACTATGAAAAATATTTTTTCGTTGTACCTTCTGATCTTCTTTGGCTATGGCACTAAGAGCTCTTCTTTTTACCAAAAGTTCCTCATTGACCGGTTCTTTAATGTCACTTGCATCCTCTAGTAGTGGCATGGACTCCTTTTCAGATCACTTTTGATTTCCACATTCTTGCCTTGCAATGATGGTATCTTCATTGTAATGCTAGAAAAAAATTTATCCACCCTTTCACCAAACCTATATTCTCTATTTCCATGTCGGAATCCCCTATTCCAACCCATGGCCTAATCTGCCCATGTGGGAATATCGCTCCTCTTCATTAAAGTAATTCCCCAATTCTTCCTCATACTTAAACCCTAAGTGATCGTCTCTCCCTTCGATGCCCCATAGGAGCTCTAGGTTGCTCTACCCGTGTTTTGACCCGATCAATCCTCTCATGCAATCGTTCCAGGCCCTCTCTTAATGTCTTCTTTAATTCACCCACTAACACCTCCATTTGGAACTTCGAAATGTCTCCTTCCGCCATTTGTCTGCTACCGTTGCTGTTTGACATACTTGAAAGAGAATAAGATTAGTATAAAAAAATGAAGGACCTCACACTCAGAGATTGAGGTTCACTCAATTTTCTTCCCACTCGTGTTTTCACTCTATTTGTTGGCTTTTACCCTCCAATGATCTCACACACTCTTACCTTTTATCACTCTTAGTTTTCTCTTTCGGTTCTTGATCAAACTAACAAACGAATCTGAAATTTTCAAGAAACAACCAAATGACCTAAACAAATCAAACACTATGAGAAGATAAGGAAAGAAAACAACTAAGGGATAAAATTTAGAGATAAGGAAACAAAAGGAGACAACTTATACTATCCTTTTTTACAGAAGATAAGTTAGGACAAGATAAAATAAGAATAAGATGAGATACGATAAGATAAGATGAGACAAGATAAGATAATGATTAGATAAGATAATATAAGATAAGATAAGAAGAAGATAAGATAAGATAAGATAAGATAAGATAAGATAAGAAAAAAGATAAGATAAGTTATGAGAAGATAAGATAATATAAGATGAGATAAGAAAATATAAAATAATTACGAAAAGATGAGATATGATATGATGAGATAAGACAATGATTAGATAATATAAGATAAGATGAGATAAGAAAATATATGATAAGATAAGACAAGGATAAGATAATATAAGATAAGATAATATAATTTATGATAAGATGAGATAAGATATGATATGGCAAGATATTATGAGATAAGATGATAACTAAAACAATGGAAATTCGAATTTGAAAATTGAAATTCTGAATTTTTAGATGAAACTGCGCAAAAAATTTAAAGACCCAGTGAAGTGATCAAAACGATGAAAACTCACTTTGCAATGAACGTACAGATTGTAGATCTCAAAAATCTGTTCGATTTGATATGTAATAATAACTATTTCGAAAACTGGATCAAAAGTTATGATTGTTTTTCAGAACCATGTCAAAATTAGAAAAAAATCAGAATTGAATCTGACTCTAGAAAACCAAAAGCTCTTATACCAAATGATATGAACCTCATCGTCGCTTTGTGATGAAACCCGATAACAATGATGGTTCAAGAACCCAAGGATCAATTTTAAAGAAGAAGAATCCCTGACCCGTTTTCTATGACACAAAGAGAACCTTAGGTATAAGACCTAAGACCCAAATTGATGCTTCGAAAAGAACCAAAGATATAGTTTAGACGCCACACTCAAGAACCAGAAGGAAAAGTGAGTGATAAATCTAGGTTTTAGATGCCACAAGAATATTTTTGATAAGTCTGAAAAGTTGTAAGAAGAACCAAAGAGAAAACTCTTACAAAAAAATTATATTGATCAAAGTTGTTTAATACATTGTGAAACCATGCTTAAATAGAAAAACTAGAAGCCTAAAGAGTCCTAAAGTGTATAAACATCCAAGCTAAATTTAAAGAAATTGGTAATCCTAAAGAGTCCTGAATCTAGGTTTCATTGCAGTAAATAAGGAATTGGTAATCCACCCAAAAAAATCCTATTGGTCGTCCACTTGTAGGTTATGATTGTCAAAGTGTCATGCTCTAATAGACTCCTATTGGCCGTCCACTTCTAGGTTAGGATTGCCAATTTGTATTGCTTCCTTGTCATCATTTAAAATGCCAAGTCATGCTCCATGTGGACTGCCATATTGAACGCCACATCATGCTCCATGTGGAATGCCATGTAGGATGCCAAGTCATCTCCATGTGGGTTGCCATGTTGTATGCCACATCATGCTCCATGAAAGCTGCCATGTTGGATGCCACATCATACTCCATCAAGAATGTCATGTTGGATGCCACATCATGCTCCATGTGGGCTGCCATGTTGGACGCCACAGAATACTCCATGCAGGCTCCCATGTTGGATGCCACGGCATGCTCCATGTAGGCTGCCATATGCCACATCACACTCATATTGAGTGCTTCATCCATTCTCTTTTCTCTAGCTCTTTTGATTTGAACGCATGCTACTTGAAGTAGACCCATCCTTTGTGGCTTATCATAGGTGACTTTAATGAGTATTTACACCCTAATGAGAAAGTTGGTGGCCGTTTTGACTGGGATTCAGGTATGCAGGAGTTTGGGGATTGTCTTTTCAGATTGAACTGGAGGATCACCCTTATAGTGCCTGCCAATTCACTTGGAGTAATAGCCAAGATGATGGAGCATATATATATTATGAAAGAACTGGATAGAGCTTTGATCAATTCTTTGTGGTTTAACTCATTTCCTTCTTCTACTTGCACTTTTCACTCTCCGGGAGCTTCAGATCATAGTCCTAAGGGCTTAAGGGTGGTGACAGCAATGCGAGGCCCAAATTTTGTTTCAGGTTCTTTGAGTTCTGGATGGATAGAGAGGGTTTTTGCCTGTGATCCAAAGGGCTTGGGATATTAAGGTGAGAGGTTCAGCCATGTTAAATCTGACGTCTAAACTTAAATCAGTTAAGAAGGCACTTTGGAGCTTTAATAAGGCCTCTTGTAATGATATTTCAGCTAGGGCGAAACAAGCAAGGAGTAAGCTCTTTCCTATTCAAGGTGCTCTTGCTTTTGATCCAACTAATACCTCAATACAAGCTGTGGAAAATTTAACTTATAATGACTTCATTGAGCTAAGAAATGCTGAGGAGAGCTTTTTGAGACAAAAGTCCAGGGTTCAATGGTTGAAATTTGGTGATCAAAATACCTCATATTTTTTTCAAAAATTGAGGAAAAATAGGTATAGAGCTAACATCTCTATCACTAACAATGCTCTTACGTATGCCATGTAATCGCACAACTTCTTTGAAAAATAAATCAGCAATCAACTTAGCATCATCAGTTTTATGACATGGTATAAAATGAGCCATATTACTAAATCTATCAACCAGGACAAAGATACTATCATAGCCTTTCCTAGTTGTAGGCAATCCAAGCACAAAATCCATAGACAAATCTGTCCAAGGTTCACAAGGAACAGGTAGTGGTGTATACAACCCATGTGGTTTCACCCTAGACTTAGCTTCTCTACATGTAATGCAATGCTCACAAACCTTATGCACATCATGTTTCATACGTGCCAAAAGAAATATGCTAACAGTATCTCATAGGTCTTATTTACCCCAAAATTCCCCATTAAGCCTCCTCCATGTGCTTCCTTAATCAACAATTCCCTCATAGAACACTTAGGAATGCACAACCTATTTCTCTTAAACAAGAAACCATCAAACAAGTAAAAATCATCCGTAACAGCCCCACGATCACAAGATACATATATTTCACCAAAATCATCATCATATTGATACAAATCCTTAATATGCTCAAAACCCAACAATTTAGCACTAAGAGAATTAAGATTCTGAATAATGCATCCACAACTACATTCTCTTTATCTTGCTTATACTTAATCACATGTGAGATGTTTCAATGAACTCCACCCATTAAGCATGCCTACGTTTCAGCTTATCTTGACCCTTTAAATACTTTAGACTTTCATGGTCAGTGTGTATTTCAAACTCCCTAGGCCATAAATAATGCTGCCATGTTTGCAGATCTCGAACCAAAGCATATAATTCCTTGTCATATGTTGGATAGTTCAAGGCTGCCCCACTTAACTTCTCACTAAAGCACATTAGTGGTCTTTGGTCTGCATCAAAACAGCTCCAATTCCTATGCCACTAGCATCACATTTAATCTCAAAAGTTTTATCAAAGTTAGATAAAGCAAGCAAAGGTGCATCACACAATTTATCCGTAAGTTTATTAAATGCATGTTCTTGTGCCTCACTCCAAACAAAACCAACATTCTTCTTAACTAACTCATTCAAAGGTGCGGCTATTGTGTTAAAATCCCTAATGAATCTTCTTCAGAAACCAACAAGCCCATGAAAGCTCCTCACCTCACTAGCATTCTTAGGTCTCGGTCATTCCTTAATGGCTCTTACCTTGTCCTCATCAACCTCAATACCTTGACTAGACACTACAAAACCAAGAAAATTAACCCTTTCCATACAAAAACTACACTTCTTAAGGTTAGCATACAACTTTTCTTCCTAAGTATTTCTAGTACTTGACGCACATGCATGATATGATTATCTAAGCACCTAGAGTAAATGAGAATATCATCAAAGTAAACAACAACAAACTTTCACAAGTACTCACGTAACACATGGTCATCAATCTCATGATGTGCTAGGTGCATTAATAAGACCAAATGGCATAACAAGCCACTCATACAACCCATACTTTGTCTTAAACGCTGTTTTCCATTCATCTCCAACATTTATTCGAATTTGATAATAACCAGATTTCAAGTCAATCTTAGTACACAGACAAGAACCATATAATTCATCAAGCATGTCTTCAAACCTAGGAATAGGGTGTCGATACTTTACAGTAATTTTATTGATGGCTCGACAGTCCACACACATCCTCCATGTTCCATCCTTCTTTGGCACAAGAACAACAGGAACCGAGCAAGGACTTAGACTCTCCCTCACATACCCCTTAGCTAGCAACTCTTCCACTTGTTTTTGGATCTCCTTTGTCTCACTTGGATTTGTTCTATATGCTGGCCTATTGGGTATGGAAGCTCCAGGCATGAAGTCAATTTGATGTTCTATGCCTCTAATTGGTGGTAAACCACTTGGCATCTCCTCAGGAAACATGTCTTCAAATTCCTACAAAAGTTCAACAAACACACTAGGCAAAGAGGGGTTAAGTTCATTAGTTACAAAATAAGCCCCTTTGTACAAGAGTACAAATATTGGCCGATTGGAGTACAATGCATGTCTAACCTCATATGCCTTGGCTACGAAACTCACACTCTTTGCACTTTTCTCTCCTTTTTCTTTTCCCTCTTTTTTTTTCACTCTTTTTATTTTCACTCTCTAAAGCACCTTTCTTGCTCTCCTTTTCTTTCTTTTCAGCCTCCACTCTCATCCTTTCCATTTTACATTGGTCTTCATACACTTCTTTTGAGGAAAAAAGGTGTTAGTATAGTTTTCCGTCCATCCTTGGTGAATGAATTCCTATTGAGGTACCCATCATGCATAGCTCTCCTATCAAATTGCCACGGCCTTCCAAGCAAAATATCTCTAGCATTCATAGGAACCACATCACACAACACCTCATCATGATATTTACCAATTAAAAAAATGAGATAATAGATTGCCTATTCACGTTGACCTCACCACAATAATTAAGCCACTTAAGCTTGTATGGTCGTGAGTGGTGTAGTAGACAACCCCAATCTATTAACCAAGATTGTACTCACCACATTAGTGAAACTCCCACCATCGATAATAACACTACATGCCTTGCCTTTAACATGACACCTTGTATGGAACAAGTTCTCTCGCTGCTCCTCATGACAAGCCTCCTTCAATTGGGTGGTAAGAGCACATCTTGTAACGAACACATCCCTAATCGGTTCTTCAATGCTCCCTTCACTACAACTCTCCAATTCGGGCATCTCCACCTCATCACTTTCATTGTTACCCTCGTCTTTATCAGTCACTATCTCAGCGTTTTGTAGGGTCATAGTTCTCCTATTAGGGCATTACTTGCTAATATGACCTACACCTTGACACTTCCAACACTTAATGTCTCTATTTCTCCCTTTAGGCTCTTCCAGTTTGGATTTTTCTTTGTAAATCGAATCTGTCGTTCCCTTTGAACCATCATAAGCAGCCTTATTTTCACCCTTAAAATCACTCCTCCCATCCCTTTTCCAAGTAGAATTAGAGTTGGAATATGGTTTGGAAACATACCTTGCTGCCCCTCTTCCTTGGAGTTGCTTTTCCACCTTGATGGCAATGTGCACCATCTCTTCTAACTTCACATAAGGTTACAAATCCACTCGGTCAGCTATCTCCTTGTTCAAACCAGCCATAGAGTCCATAGTCCAAGAGGTTCCTGACAAAAGTTTTTGCCCAAATCTGGCCTAAAGGACACCTAGAGGATGCCAATTATCTGTAAGAAGCTTCACAGTAGTACCATCTCCAATAGTTATAGAGCAAAAGGGCAGAAACTTGCTCCTGAGCTTGAGAAGCTTTCTCCAAACCCAAGATGGGTTAGAAAGAATGGAAACCAAGAAAATTGAACTCTTTCTGATTAGGTATATTTGACACCAATCTTTCCAAAGTGATCTTTTAGAAGGGAGTAGCAAGAACCATAAGTGTTTGGCTATAGCAACTTCATTAGCTAGAACCAAATCCCTAAGGCCCAACCCACCTTGTACCTTGTCAAAACAGAGGTCTGCCCAAGCTACCTTGGCCCCAGAAGCTTTAGTATCTTGGCCATTCCATAGAAAATTTCTTACCAAGCATTAGACTGTCTTCACCACTTTTTTAGGGAGAATGAAGAGACCACTCCAAAAGTTGACCATAGCCATAAGGACAGTCTTGATAAGTTGGAGTCTTCCAGCATAAGACAAATACTTTGATTCCCATGAACTGATTCTCATAGTGAGTCTGTCAACCAAACCTTGACAATCTGATTTGGTAAGCTTGGTTGTAATGAGTGGGACACCAAGATATCTAACTAGAAGAGACCCTTCTGTAAAACCCAGTTCAGCATGAATGATAGAAGACATCTCTGGGCTCACCCCTGATAAGAACAGTTGACTCTTTGAAATATTTGGTTGAAGCCCTGATAGCTCTTGGAAAATGGCCAAAGCTTCCTTAAGCACATGCACGCTGTTTTTGTCTCCTTTACAGAATAAGAGTAGGTCATCAGCAAAGCACAGATTGACTAAGTTAAGCTCTTTGCACCTACAATAGAACTGGAACTCTGAGTGTTTGGCTGCAAAGCTCAAGATCCCTGTCAAGACCTCCATGATGATGACAAAGATGTAAGGAGAGATTGGATCCCCTTGTCTAATTCCTTTAGCACCCCTAAAGTAACCATGCAACTCACCATCTATATTCACTGAGTATGTGGGAGAAGAAAGGCACTCCATGACCCAAGAAATGAAAACATTTGGGAAGCCAAAAGCTTTACCTATTAATGACCAGTTCACACTATTATAGGCTTTCTTAAGGTCCACCTTGAGAGCACACCTTGGCAAAACAAGTGATCTATGGTAGCTTCTAAGTAATTCTTGGGAGAGAAAACTATTGTCAGCCATTCTCCTTCCTAGGATAAAAGCACCTTGGTTCTGACTTATGATGTTGGGTAATACAAGCTTGAGTCTTTCAGCAAGTATTTTTGTGATGCACTTGTAGACTACATTGCAGCAAGAGATAGGTCTAAAGTCCCCAGTACTAGTGGGATTAGGGACATTTGGTATTAAGGTGATTGCAGTTGAGTTAACCTCTTTTAGGAGGTTACTTGTAGTAAAGAACTTCGAAACAGCTTTGGTTACGTCCCCACCCACCACATGCCATGCTTTCTTAAAGAACCCAGCTGAAAAACCATCTGGTCCAGGAGCTTTGCCACTTCCCATACTGAAAATAGCTTGCTTGACCTCATTTTCTTCAATGGGAAGAACCAAAGGTACAGCCTGATCAGGTCCAAGCTTTCTTGGCAAAGCACAATCAAGTATACTCCAATTGACTCCCATTTTTTCATTTGGTGTACCCAAGAGATTTTTGTAGTAATCTAATTTATGATTCTGGATCTCCTCATGGGAAGTAAGTAGAGAGCCTTGGTTGTCCAGGTGTGTAATCCTGGTTTTGAATCTATTCTTTTTCATACTTTGAAAAAAGAAAGAAGTGTTCTGATCACCCAACTGAAGCCACTGTACTCTTGACTTCTGCCTGTAGAAGCTCTCTTCAGCATGTC
>QANY01006193.1:26405-129365 GCA_003255025.1 Datisca glomerata
TCCCTGAAATCTCAGCCCCCCAAACTCTATCCAAAAGCTGCCAAAACCCTTCTCTTTCAAACCAAAACTCAAAAAACTTGAAGCTTACTCTTGGTTTATAGGAGTCCTTCTCCATTTGTAAGACAATTGGACTGTGATCAGAGATGCCGGGAGGAGCAAAGAGACACTTTGTGTCAGGGAACGAGTCCATCCAGTGAATATTTGCCATGGCTCTATCCAACTTACACATAATAAAGGTTCCATCATTATGCTTGTTTGACCATGTGAATTGACAACCTGAGTATGCAAGGTCCTCAACCTCAATAGTGAAAGTGCATTTGTTGAAGTCAAAGATGCCATCATCCCATCCCTTAGCTCCTCCTGATTTCTCACTAGGGGAGGCAATAACATTGAAATCTCCGGTGATAAGCCATGGGGCATGAGAAGTGAGTGAGTGGTGGGAGCACAAGGATTCCCAAAGCTTCTTCCTGATCACTTTAGAATTTGAAGCATATACGAATGTGATATAACATACAACATTAGAATGCTTAATAGTAAGCTTACAAAATAAAACTTGGTCAGTAGTATCCAAAACTATTACATCAAGTACTTTTGGGTCCCAAGCAACCCAAATTCTACCCCCTGCAGCAAAATTGTAGTTTGCTACCACCTCCCAATTAGGAAAAATGGCCTTAGCAAGATTAGTGAATTTAAAGTTTTTCACTTTAGTTTCAAGTAAAGAACAAAGAGAAAGATTGGAATTCTTACAAAGCTTCCTCACAGCAGCTTGTTTTAAGGAGTCATTGAGCCCCCTAATGTTCCAAGTAGCAAGATTAAACATGAATGGGTGGGTTGTGGGTTTCCCCACTAGCTGCAACTCCTTTATCTCAACCCTTTGCAGGGTGTGGTGTGCCATTGACCTTCTTCTTCTTCTTCTTCTTCTTCTTCTTCTTCTTCTTCTTCTTCTTCTTCTTCTTCTTCTTCTTTCTGCTTTTGCTTGAGCTGGAAGTGTTTAGAGAAGGTGAAGGGGTGGAAAGCTCTTGGTTCTTGCTCACGACAGCAAGATTATCCTCTTCTTCCTCAGTTGAGTGCTCAATAGGTTCTACCCTTAGTGGGGAAGCTTCAACTATGTCTTGGTCTAGCACTAAGGCCAATTCAAGTCCCACTTCTGAGTTGATTTTCTTCCTTGATCTCTTGGAGTGAATCTCAATCCAGCCACTGTCATCATCCAAATGGGTTGAGGGAGTGGTGTTTGGGAGAAGTGAGGGAGAAATGGGGGATTGTTTTGGGGTGGAATGTGTGGGGGATGAGGGAGAGGAGTGATTTGGGGAGTTTGAGGTAGAGCTACGGTTGGATTGTGGTAGAGATGGGGCTGTAGCTTGGGGATTAAGAGAAAGTGTTTTAGCTTGCTGGATGAAATCACAATCATGACCAAAGATATCACACTTGTCACACCTCTTTGGTAGGCCCTCATACTCTACAAAAACATCAATTGGATCCCATCCTTCAATACCAAGATCAATATCAAGATGCTTAAGGATTCTTGACTTGGTTGAAATCTCAACACAGATTCTAGCGAAGTCTCTTTTCACTCCTTTTGACACCCAAAACACGTTTGGGTTAAGAATTTGGAGTGTTTGGTCATTTTAGGTGCTTCTAGTGCCATATGGAGTCAAAGAGACCCAATGAGATGTTTTTAGGTCCCAACTACACGAACTTTGCTAAACTTAGATCTTTTCGGAATGTCATGCACTCGATCTGACTTAAACACGTTTTTGAAAAGAATTTGAGTGTTGAGGCTGTTTTAGGTTGTTTCTATGCAATATGGAGTCAAAAAGACCCAACAGGACGTGTTTAGGCTGAAACTTGACAAACCTGGGAAAATATGGATCTTTTGGGCTTGGCATGTTTGATACACAAAATACATCTGGGATAAGAATTTGAAGTGTTGTGGTCATTTTAGGTGCTTCTAGTTCCATACAAAGTCAAAAAGACCCAATGAAACATTTTTAGGCCCAAACTAGATGAATTTGGCTAAACTTGGATATTTTTGGCATCTCATGTACTCGAACTGACTTTTGACACCCAAAACATGTTTGGGGTAATAATTTTGAGTTTTGTTGTCGTTTTAGGTGCTTCTAGTACCATACGGAGTCAAAAATACCCAATGGGAGATTTTTAGGCACAAACTAGATGAACTTCGCTAAACTTGGATCTTTTGGGTGTGACATGTACTCAAACTGACTTTTGAAACCCAAAACACACTTGGGATAAGAATTGGTAGTGTTATGGTCACTTTAGGTGCTTCTAGTGTCATACACGGACGGTAAAAGACCCAATGGGACGTTTTTAGGCCCCAACTAGATGAACTTTTCTACAAGAGCAAAAGGTGAAACTATAGGGTAACCAAAAAGATAGAAACCCAAGAAAGCTAGCAAAGCGAAGCCCACCTGGCTACAAAATTACACAAAGAAACTTAAGTGTCAGAAATAGTAGAAGTAAACCCCACGCTCGTTGAATAGATTTATTATGAGGACAATCAATAAAGCCTTTCAGGCTCCAAAGCCTGCCCCTAACAGCACTAGCAGTATTAGTCAGAACTACTTTCTTATATCTGATTTTGCCTTCCAACACTCTAGAGTTCCTCTCTCTCCACACATGGTAGATAAAGGAACAAAAGCAAAGCCTCAAAACAAGCCCCACAAGCTCACCTCCCCTTGTTTTCACAAGAAGCCAAGAAATCCATTGGGACCAATTTCTAGGAGAAGAAGTCAAACCACACCAACCACACATAGCCTGCCAAATGTGCTTGCAGAAGGGGCAAGTAACAAACAAATGCTATGAAGTTTCTGAAGGCTCCATGCAAAAGACACAAGAAGTATTATGAGTAGAGCCAGAAGAGGGTAACCAAATAGCAAGTCTATCACCATTAGCTAACCTATTAAGGATAGCAAGCCAAGCAATGAAGCTAAATCTCGGGTTATGTTTCTTAAACCAAATAAGAGGAGCCCGTCTCACTTTCCCACAAGCTGGAGCAAGGGCACTATAAGTATGTCCCACATAGAAAAGACCAGTAAGAGAAGGAGACCAAATCAAAGAGTCCATAAAGTGCTCCCTATGGGGAGTAAGAGAAACCTCTCTAATAGTAATAAGCTCATGGGTGTTAGAAGAGGGCCAGTTCTAAGCACCATTGGTAATAACAGAGCTCACCTTGGTAGACCAATCCCAACCAGTGCCAGACTGAATCCTAGACCCAAACTTTTGAGAAAATGCACCCAAAGGGTGCCAAGGGTCCATGAGAAGAGAGATGCTCACCATTTCCCACTTGAGCTTTACAAAACCCAGTAAACTTGTCTCTAACTTTCAGAATCTTCTGCCAACTCCATGAAGGATTAGAGGTAAGCTTAACCAAGAAAATAGAGCTCTTCTTGATCAAGAAAACTTTACACCAGTCCTTCCAAAGAGAAGCTTCAACTAAAGAGACCATAAACCAAAAATGCTTAGCCACAGCCACTTCATTAGCCAAAGAGAGATCTCTAAGGCCCAAACCACCTTGAGACTTAGAAAGATACAGATCACTCCAAGCCACTTTAGACCCAGAATGCTTAGTAGCTAAAGAATTCCACAAGTAATTCCTCATAACCACCTGAATCGTATGCAAAATCTTCTTGGGAATCCAAGTTTAGCAAAGTTTGAGTTTGGGCCAAGAGGAAGGAACGAAATTTAGTGAGAGAAGCTCTCCCCTCTCTCTAGAATTCTGGTTTTTTAATTTTTACCTCTTCCTCCATTAGGGGAGGCCCCGATCTTTTACAATGGTTAATGATGAGTACATTAAGCATGCTGCAGGTGCTAATAATCAAGTTTCAGGTGGTTTTAAGAAAGATTCAGGTGGGGGTAAAGCTAAGCTTGGAGTGACTTTCAATGGCCATGCTGTTTTAAAGGATATGGTCAGCACGGGAGCTAGGGAAGTTAATGCCCATGAAAGCGGCATTAATGCTCTTAAGCAAGGTCCTAATACTATGAAATATGGACCAGAGATTGGCTATGTTGAGCCTGGGTTATTAGAAGCTCATTCCAAAGAAGCTTCAGGTTTATTAGTTGCAAAAAAGATTAGTTCTGAGCATTTGAAGCTTAGAGATAGTTTTAACTCTTCTGATCATAATCAGAGCAAATTATTTGATCTGACTCTTTCAGAGCAACTTCGTTCAAGTCTCAGGAGAGGTAGCATAAGAGGTGGAGCTCGAGGTGGTGCTCGGAGATCAACCAGCTTGCCTAGAGCTCCAAAGGTTGAAGATGATACTCATTACCTCTTTGATAAAGGTAATGATGACTGTCCTTTGATAGAAGACAAATCAAGCTTGTCTCAAAGTCCTCTTGCTTGGATAAGAGGAAAAACAGTTGCTAAGCATATCAAAAGGGAGAAGTGACAGCTCCTTTTTGGCAAGTGGGTGTGATGAGGTCAGCTTGGAGAAGAGTGAGGCTCCAGCTCCCAAGCTTCAACTAGGACAAAAATCTTCCCTTATCCTTTCTAATAAGGGAAAGGACAATCCAGGAAATTTTTAATAGATAAGGCTTTTTCTCTCTCATCATGATGTGGATATCCCCTTGGGGTGACAGGTGGCAGCTTCTTTGACTAAGGGGAAAGAGAAAGTTAGTGGTGCTTTGACAGAGGGGAAAGAGAAAGTCAGTGGTGGGCCCTGTCCTTCATCTCCTATCTCCTGTAGTAACTCTCTTGCACTTTCAACGGAGCTGCAAGAAAATGCAATCTATCAAGAGATATTGAAGAAAGTGGACCCTAGTAAGGCTAAAGCAGCTGGTACTTGGGCTGAAAAAGTTAAAGGCAATCAAAGAAATAAGCTCAGCCTTGGTTTTGTGGAGTCTACAGTGGTGGAAAATGGTAATATTACAGTTAAGCTCCATGAGTACATCTCTAAATTTAACTTTACTCGCTGGGAAGGTTGTTTGGTGGGTTAGTTTGTAGGCAGATCAGCTCCTCTCCTTTGGTCAAGAAAGTGGCAATGAAATTGTGGGAAAGTAGAGGCGTCCAAGATGTCCCAGCAGCAAAAGGTCTTTTCGACTTCAAATTTGGTTCTAAAGAAGATAGATCTTCTGTTTTAGAGGATGGACCTTGGCACCTTCTTGCTAGACTCATTATTCTCCAAGAGTGGAAGCCAAATGTTAAGTTCTCTATGGAAAGCCTTGATAAGGTCCATGTTTGGGTAAATCTTTGGAATGTTCCAGTGGAGTTATGGACTGAAGAAGCTCTAAGCCATATTTCAAGTGCAGTAAGTATTCCTTCTCATTCTGATTCTCTCACTGCCTCTTGATGTAGACATGATTTTGCTAGAGTTTGTGTGGAGATCTCTGCCTCGGGCAATATTGTCAAGTTCTTCACTTTGGATCTTGGTCTTGATGGGTGGGCGCCTATTACAGTAAATGTGGAATATGAGTGCCTCCCCAGGAGATGTGGGAAGTGCAATTTGTTTGGCCATGATTGCAACAATATCGCTATCCCTACTCCCAAGCCTAAGGTGGCTGAAAATACTTCTGGTACCGATCCACTTAGTGATGAGAAAGAGACTTCTAGTAGATATCCTTCTCCCCATGAAAATAGGGAGCTTATGGTCTTTGATGAGCAAATTCTAGCCCCTGTTCCTCTTGATATTCTCTCAATGGAAGACCAAGACAAGGAATGGACTAAGATGGTTAGTAAAATAAAGGCTAAGGGTCAAACTGATTATAGAGAGGAAGATGGTGAGTCCCATACTCATTCTGACCCTCCCATTGATTTGGCTCCCCCAATTTCCTCTCCTATGGTTACTTTGGCAATTCAAGTTGGTCCTTCCCCTAAGCTCACTAAATCTGCCTTGAGGAGGTTGAAAAGGAAGCAAAAGGTTAAAAGCTCTCTTTTGATTGCTGATCAGATTGCTCAGGTCTCTCTTGAGAATGTTGACTCTTCTTCTATCCATGTTTATGATTAATTTAGCTTCTTGGAATATAAGAGGACTTAATGGCCTTCTAAAGCAAGCTGAAGTTAGGAAACTTTGTAAAGACTTTAAATTATCTTTTTGTGCTTTAGTTGAGACTAAGATCAAATGTAATAATTTTGCTAGACTTTCTAGATCTGTTTTTTCCCAATTGGGCCACCTTTGCTAACCATTCTCCTACTAGCAAAGGTAGAATTGTTTTAGCTTGGGATCCCAAGATTTTGGATGTTCTTCTAATTGATTCTTTTGATCAAGCTATGTTTTGTAAGCTAACCATTCTTCAGGAATGGACAGATTTCTTTATCTCTGTGGTGTATGCAGCCAATGATGCTATCTCTAGGAAGCCTTTTTGGGAAAACTTGGCTCCTATAAGACTTTAAGTCAGGGGAAGCCTGGCTAATTCTTGGTGACTTTAATGCTATTTTGAAGCCTATTGAGCATTGTGGTGGTGATTTCAAGTGGAATGATAGCTCAATTGATTTTTCTTCTTTCTTGATCATTTGTAGGTTCTCGAACTCACTTATAGTGGCTGTCAATTCACATGGTTGAATGGTCAAGTTGGTGAGGGTAGCAAGATGCACAAGCTCGATAGAGTCCTAGTTAATGGTGATTGGGCTACAGAGTTTCCTGCTACTTGCCATTTTCAGACCCCGGGTATCTCTGATCACTCTCCTATTATTATTCAGCTTAGGACTAACTCAGCTAGACCAAAGCCTTATTTAAGTTCTTTTATTTTTAAATGGATTTTGAAGGCTTCTGGGTTGCTCTTAAATATGCTTGGAAGATTGAGGTGTTCGGGACAGCCATGTTTTGTCTCTATAAGAAGCTTAAATCTGTTAAATTTGCTCTAAAGAAATTTAATGCCTCTTTTTGCTCAGATATTTCTAGAAGGGCTCTTATGGCTAGAGAAGCCCTCTCTAAAGTGCAAGCTGACCTTATTGCCTCTCCTAGTGTCGTCTCTCTTCAAGAGGAGGAGAAAATTAGATTTGCTGATTTCACTAAGCTCAGGAATGCAGAAGAATATTTTCTGAGGCAAAAAAATAGAGTTGATAGGCTTGCCTTGGTTAATGAGGAGGGTGACCTTATTACTGATCAAATTCTTTCTTATTATAGGAATCTTCTTGGTACTTCTCACATTGATCAGGAGGTGGATTGGGTTCTCTCTCAGATTCTCCCTAATAAGCTCTCTGAAGCTCACTTAGCTATCCTCAACCACCCCTATACAGAGGAAGACGTTTACACAACTATGTTTAGTTTGGGGATTAGTAAAGCCCCTGGTCCAGATGGCTTCTCTGCTGGTTTATTCAAAAGATGTAGGCATATTGTGGGCAAAGATGTTACTAAGACTGTTTTGGAGATTTTTTAGCTCCCAATCATTATTTAAAAAGTTTAACTCTACTACCATTTCTCTTATCCCTAAGGTCCTCAATCCTTCTAAGGTTTTAGAGGCCTTTCTCTTGTTGTAATGATGTTTATAAATGCATTTTGAAAATGCTTGCTGATAGACTTAAGAGAGTGCTCCCTGATCTTATTAGTAGTAACCAGACTACTTTTGTGCCAGGGAGGAGAATTGCTGCCAACATCCTCTTATCTTAAGAGCTGGTTAGAGGTTACCATAGGCATTCTAATAGTCCCAGATGTGCTTTTCAAGGTCGATATCAAAAAAGCTTATGATACCTTGAATTGGGAGAGTATCGGCAGAATATTTGACTGGTTGGGGTTTCCTGATCATTTCTCTAACTGTGTAATGTAGTGTATCACCTCTCCTTCTTTCTCTATCGTGGTCAATGGTGAGTTGACTGGCTACTTCTCAGGTGCTAAATGGCTTAGACGGGGTAATCCTATCTCTCCCTATTTGTTTGTGTTCTTAATGGTATTCTTAAGCATGCTTCTCATAAAGCTGACTTTGGCTATCACTGGAGGTGTAAGGAGCTTGGTATTGTTACCTTGTGCTTTGCTGATGATCTATTTACTTCTGTTCAACTTATTATGGATAGCTTAAACTTGTTCGAGGATGTGTCTGGTCTTCAACCTAATCTAAAAAAAAGTCAGATTTTCATGTCTGGGGTCCATCCATCCACTTCTCAAGCAATTCTAGACTTGTGCAATTTCAGCATTGGGGAGCTTCCTATGAGATACTTGGGGGTTTGTTTGATTACCTCAAAGCTTAGAAAAACAGATTGTATCACTCTAGTAGACCATATCAAAGCTAGGGTGAAGTCTTGGGAGTCTAACTACATTTCTTATGTTGGAAGATTACAGCTGGTTAAATCTGTGCTCTATGCTATTTTTCAATACTGGGGTGGCTTTTTTATTCTTCCCGAGAAGATCAATGGTGAGTTGATTGGCTACTTCTCAGGTGCTAAATGGCTTAGACAGGGTGATCCAATCTCTCCCTATCTGTTTGTGTTGGTTATGGAGGTTCTATCTGGTATTCTCAAGTATGCTTCTCATAAAGCTGACTTTGGCTATCACTGGAGGTGTAAGGAGCTTGGTATTGTTAACTTGTGCTTTGCTGATAATCTCTTTATCTTCTGTAAGGGTGATATTACTTCTATTCAGCTTATTATGGATAGCTTAAACTTGTTTGAGGTTATGTCTGGTCTTCAACCTAATCTACAAAAAAGTCAGATTTTCATGTCTAGACCATCCATCCATTTCTCATGCAATTCTGGACTTGTGCAATTTCAGCATTGGGGAGCTTCCTATGAGATATTTTGGGGGTTCCTTTGATTACCTCAAAGCTTAGAAAAACAGATTGTATCACTCTAGTAGACCATATCACAGCTAGGGTGAAGTCATGGGAGTCTAACTACCTTTCTTATGCTGGAAGATTACAGCTGCTTAAATCCGTGCTCTATGCTATTTTTGAATACTGGGATGGCTTATTTATTCTTTCCAAGAAGATCAATGGTGAGTTGACTAGCTACTTCTCAGGTCCTAAAGGGCTTAGACAGGGTGATCCTATATCTCCCTATCTATTTGTGTTGGTATGGAGGTTCTATCTGGTATTCTCGAGCATGCTTCTCATAAAGATGACTTTGGCTATCAATGGAGGTGTAAAGAGCTTGGTATTGTTAACTTGTGATTTTGTGATGATCTCTTTATCTTCTGTAAGGGTGATATTACTTCTGTTCAACTCATTATGGAGAGCTTAAACTTGTTTGAGGCTATGTCTGGTCTTCAACCTAATCTACAAAAAAGTCAGATTTTCATGTCTGGGGTCCATCCATCCAATTCTCAAGCAATTCTGGACTTGTGCAATTTCAGCATTGGGGAGCTTCCTATGAGATACTTGGAGGTTCTTTTGATTTCCTTAAAGCTTAGAAAAATAGATTTTATCACCCTAGTAGACCATATCACAGCTAGGGTGAAGTCTTGAGAGTCTAACTACCTTTCTTATGCTGGAAGATTACAGTTGGTTAAATCCGTGCTCTATGTTATTTTTCAATATTGAGCTGGCTTATTTATTGTTCCCAAGAAGATCTTGAATATGATTCAGGTGGTTATTAGGAATTACTTGTGGAACGCATCAGCTGTAAAGCATTCTGGTGCTAAAGTGGCTTGGAGTGACTCGTGCCTTGACAAGTCCCAAGGAGGTTTGGACCTTAGAGATCTCTTTCTAGCTAATGAAGTGGTTGTGGCTAAGCATTTCTGGTATCTGGTCTCTTTGGATAAAGCTTCACTTTCGAAGGATTGGTGCAAGTTTTTCTTGATCAAGAAGAGCTCTATCTTCTTGGTTAAGCTTGCCACTAATCCTTCTTGGAGTTGGAGGAAATTTCTGAAAATCAGAGACAAGTTTGCTGGGTATTGCAAAGCTCTTGTGGGAATTGGTTAGAAGATTTCTCTTCTCTTGGACCCTTGGCACCCTTTGGGGGCTCTTTCTCAAAGCTTTGGTCCTAGGATTCTTCTTGGTACTGGTTGGGATTGGACTATCAAGGTGAGCTCAGTGATACAGAATGAAGCTTGGAACTAGCCGATTTCTAACTCCCATGAGCTTATCACAATTAGAGAGGTCCATCTTCTCCCTTCTAAAGAGTCCTCTTTGGACTCCTAGATTTGGACTCTTTCTCCCTCTTGTCTTTTCTCTGTGGGGCACACTTATAGGAAACTGTCTCCAGCTGGTGAAAAAGTGAGTTGGGGTCCTTTTATTTGGTTTAAGAAGCATATTCCCAGATATAGCTTTATATCTTGGCTTGCTGTTCTTAATAGGCTTGCAACTGCGGATAGATTGGCTGCTTGGACCTCCTCTCCTGGGTCTTCCAATGTTATTTGTTGTGTACTCTGCTTGCATCCTTCAGAATCTTCTGAACACTTGTTTGTTTCTTGCCCTTATTCTAGTTTTATTTGGCAGAAATTGGTTGGTTTGTGTGGCTTGGTGTCTTCTCCTAGGAACTGGAATCAAGTTATCTCATGGCTACTTGTGAAATTTATGAAAGACTTTTTCTTGGGCCTTATGTTCAGCTCGTTTGTCGACCATATCTGGAGAGAGAAATAATCGAATCTTTAAGGGGAAAATGAGTGACAAGAAAGTGGTCTTGGCTTGCATTACAAATGCCATTAGAGGTAGATTTTTGACTCTTAAAGGATTCTCTGTGACTGAGGAAAACAAAACCATTCAGCTTGCCTTGGGTTTGAGTGCTTTTTTCGACAATGAAGCTTGGTTCGTCTGTTTCTTTAGGCTGTTATCTCTTATAATCTTATGTTAGTGTTTGCGTGCCTCCATCTTGTGTGATGGTTGGTTCCTTTTTTGTTTCTTTTGCCTGGGGTATGCCCATTGTATATTTGTATTTTTCTTCTTCGGTTTATATAAAATTTTAATTTACTGAAAAAAGGTTCATATCATTGGGTATCAGAGCTTTTGGTTCTCTAGAGTCAGATTCAATTCTGATTTTTTTTCTGATTTGACGGTGGTTCTGAAAAAAGGTCATAAATTTGGATTTGGGAGTCGAAATAGTAATGATTACGTATCAAATCGAACGGATTTTCGAGATCTACAATCTGTACGTTCATTGTGAAGCCATATTTCATCGTTTTGATCACTTCACGAAGTATTTAAGTTTTCTGCGCAATTTCATCTAAAAATGCGGAATTTCAAATTTCCATTGTTTTAGTTATCATCTTATCATCTTATCTTATCTCATCATATCTTGTCATATCTTGTCATATCATATCATATCATATCTTATCTCATCTTATCATAAATTATATTATCTTTTCATATCTCATCCTTGTCTTATCCATATCTTTTCTTATCTCACTTTATCTTATCGTATCATATATGTTCTTATCTCATCCTATCTTATATTATCTTATCATTGTCTCATCTTATTATATCATATCTCATCTTGTCATTATTGTCTTTTATTTTCTTATCTAATCTTATATTATCCTATCTTGTCATAACTTATCTTATCTTTTTTCTTATCTTATCTTATCTTTTTTTCTTATCTTATCTTATCTTTTTCTTATCTTATCTTATCTTATCATATCTAATCATTATCTTATCTTATCTGTCATTATCTCATCTTATCTCATCTTATCTTATCTTATCTCATCTTATCCTTACCTTATCTTGTCCTAACTTATCTTCTGTAAAAACATAGTATGAGTTGATCTCTTTTTGTTTCCTTATCTCTAATTTTATCCATTAGTTGTTTCTTTTCCTTATCTTCTCATAGTATTTGATTTGCTTAGGTCTTTTGGTTGTTGCTTGAAAATTCCAGATTCGTTCATTAGTTTTTAACAAGAACCGAAAGAGAAAACTAAGAGTAGTAAAAGGCAAGAGTGTGTGAGAAAATCAGAGGGTAAAAGCCAAATATTTTGAGTGAAACACGAGAGAAATTGAATGAACCTCAAACTTTGAGTGTAAACACGTGATGAAGAGGATTGTAAGGTCCTTCATTTTTTTCTACTAATCTTATTCTCTTACAAGTATGTCAAATAGTAATGGTAGTGGAGGAATGGTGAAAGGTGGTATGCTGAAGTTACAAATGGAGGCGTTAGTGGGTGAATTTAAGAGAATGTTAGGAGAGGGACTGGAACGATTGCATGAGAGGATTGATCGCGTCGAAACATGGGTAGAGCAACCTAGAGCTCCTATGCGGCATCAAAGGGAGAGACGATCACCTAGGGTTAAGTATGAGGAAGAATTGGGGAACTACTTTGATGAAGATGAGCGATATTCTCACATGGGTAGATTAGGCCATGGGGTTGGAGATAGGGGATTCCGACATGAAAAAAGAGAAGATATAGGCTTGGTGAGAGGGTGGATAGCAATTTGAATAGCAATAAGATGAAAATACCATCGTTGCAAAGCAAGAATGTAGAAATCAAAAGTGAATCTGAAGAGGAGACCATGCCACCACTAGAGGATGCAAGTGACATTAAAGTATAGGTTGAAGGGGATCTCTTGGTGACAAGAAGAGCTTTTAGTGCCATAGCTAGAAAAGATGAGAAGGTACAACAAGAAAATATTTTTCATACTAGATGTCTTGTTGATGATAAAGTGTGTAGTATGATTATTGATGGGGAAAATTGTACTAATGTTGCTAGCACTTACATGGTGAAAAAACTAAACTTGCCTATATCAAAACATCCTAATCCACACAAGTTGAAATGGCCGAATGATAGTGGGGAAATCCAAGTGCATTAGCAAGTGTTAGTTTCTTTCTCTATTGGCAAGTACTGCAATAAAGTTTTGTGTGATGTAGTGCCAATGCAAGCAAGTCATCTTCTCTTGGGGAGACCGTGGAAATTAGATAGAAAAGTCACTCATGACTGTTACAAAAATAGATATTCTTTTATAATTGATAAGAAACGTATTACTCTTATACCCCCACCCCACCTCAAAACAAGTGCAAGAAGATCAATTGAAGTTGAAAAGAGAGAATGAAGAACAAAGAGCGATTGAGAATGAAAAAAAGAGAGAGTGTGAGGAAAATAAAGAGAGTGGGAGTTCAAAAGGAGTGCTTGAACAAAAGAAAAAAGTGAAAAATAGAGAGTTGGACGAGAGGAGTGAGAAAAATCAAGAGAAAAAAAGAGAGAGATTTTATGCAAGAGAGAGTGAGATTATAAGAGCTTTGAGTTCCAAGCTGCCTTTGCTTGTACTTTTGTACAAGAGGCTTGCTTATCCACTAAGAAAATTAATCACTCTTTGTCTGGTGTTTTTATATCTCTTTTCCAGCACCTTGAAGATGTATTCCCCGAGGAGAGGCCAAAAGGGCTGCCACCAATTAGGGGAATTGAGCACCAAATTGACTTCATAGCCGGAGCTCCCATCCAAAACAAACCTGCTCATAGAAGATATCCGGATGAGAGAAAGGAGTTGAAAAGACAAGCGAGCAAGCTCATAGAAAAGGGGTATGCCCATAGAAGCATGAGCCCTAGTGCAGTTCTCGTATTTCTTATGACTAAGAAGGAATGGACACGGACGATGTGCATTGATCGCTGAGCCATAAATAACATCACTGTAAAGTATCACCATCTCATTCCTAGATTAGTTGGTTTCCTTGATGACGGTTCTTGTTTGTTTACTAAATTGATCTTAAAAGTGGATATCCTCAACTTAGCATGAAAGAGGGATATGAATGCAAAAAAACACTTAAAAGTAAACATGGATTGCATGACTGGTTTGTAATGATATATGATTTAACTAGTTCACCTAGTACATTCATGAGGTTCATCAATCATGTTTTGTGTGCGTTCATGGAAAAATTTATGGTAGTTATCATTCAAAAGAATTTAAGGCAATGTGAGAAGTGTTTACCACATTTTAAGTTTGCATATAATAGGTTTCTTCATTTTACTTCTTCTTTTGAGATTGTTTATGGATTTAATCCTTCAACTCCTATGCATATTTTACATTTATCTACTAATGAGATGCAAATCTTGATGGTAAGAAACAGAAAGATCTAGTAAGGGTTTTACATGCCGAGGTCTGAGCTAACATTGAAAGTAAGAATGAGCAATATGCTGAGCAAGCCAATAAGGGGAGTTCGAAGTTTGTTATACAACCTGAAAGGGCAACCAACATGGCAGCCAATCTTTGTTTAGATTACATTACATCCTACATGGACCATGATAGGGCAACCAACATGGCAGCCGACATGGTGCATGACGTGGCATCCAACACGGCAACCTACATGGAGATGACATGGCATCCTACATGGCATTTTACATGGAGCATGATGTGGCGTTCAATATGATTGTCCACATGGAGCATGACATGGCATTTGAATGATGATAAGGAATCAAGATAACTTGAAAATCCTAACTTAGAAGTGGACAGCCAATAATAGTCTATTAGATCATGACACCTTGGCAATTCTAACCTAGACGTGGACAACCAATAGGAGTCTTTTAGATAGATTACAAGTTTCATATTTATTGTAATTAATATTTCTTTATCTTTTATATTTAGTTTAGGTAATTTAAACACTTTAGGACTCTTTAGGCTTCTAGTTTTTCTATTTAAGCATGGTTTCACAATATAACTAAAAAAAAAAAAAAAACTTTGATCAATATAATTTCTTTGTGAGAGTTTTCTCTTTGGTTCTTCTTAGAACTTTTTCAGACTTATCAAGAATATTCTTGTGGCGTCTAAAACCTAGACTTATCACTCACTTTTCCTTCTTGTTCTTGAGTGTGGCGTCTAAACCATACCTTTGGTTCTTTTCG
The DNA here is from genome assembly GCA_003255025.1 of Datisca glomerata. Lineage (NCBI taxonomy): Eukaryota > Viridiplantae > Streptophyta > Magnoliopsida > Cucurbitales > Datiscaceae > Datisca > Datisca glomerata. The sequence continues at coordinate 41,051 of QANY01006193.1, forward strand.
AAACATCAATTTGGGTCTTAGGTCTATACCTAAGGTTCTCTTTGTCTCATAGAAAATGGGTCGGGGTTTCTTCTTCTTTAAAATCGATCCTTGGGTTCTTGAACCATCATTATTATCAGGTTTCATCGCAAAACGATGGTGAGGTTCATATCACCATCTTTCTTAGGAACTAGCAGCACCGGAACTGCACAAGGACTCATACTTTCATGCACATAACCCTTCTCCAATAATTCACTTACTTTCCTTTGAAGTTCCTTTGCTTTCTTGGGATTGCTCCTCTAGGAAGGTCGGTTTGGAAATTGATGCACCAGGTATGAAATCAATTTGATGTTCAATTCCACGAATTGGTGGTAAGCCATGAGGTATCTCTTCGGGAAAGACATCATCAAACTCCTGCAAAAGTTCGATGCCGACGTCAACGAAGAATGCTTTATAAATTTTAAGTACTAATGCAAAGCATCAAGAGCTAATGTTTAGAGAGAGAAGCTCTCCCTTCTCTCTAGAAACCAGGTGAGGCTTTTCTGTTGCTCCTCCTCTGGGAGGAGCTGAGCTTAGTTTCTAAAATGGTGAATGATGCTTATTTTGAAACCAAGACTCAGCAAGGTTCAAAGATCAGTAAGAAAAGTTCGGGTAAGATGAGATTTCAGTCTCATGAAGATGTTCTAAAGTTTAAAGGAGATGGGAGTTCGATGCTGGAAAACCCAGAAGTCAGAGTTGCTTCTAGCTCTTCCTTGGAGGAATCTCGAAGTTTGGATAAGACTTTAGCTATGGAGAACAAAGAAGTTGGTGAGAAGAAGGTGTGTGTTCGTGCACTAAATGTGGCAGAAGCACTTGCTGCTCGTATTAATGGAGATGACGAGGAGCATGATACTTGTTTTGGCACCTTTAGCTACAACCTTAACTCACCAAATAAGGGAGGAAACTTCCAAATGGCCATTAATGGAAATGATGAGGCTGCTTCTAGCTCTAATGAGGAGCAAATCAAAGGTTTGGATGAGCTCTCAATGTCTTGTGGGCACATTTCTTTGGTCCCTTCTTCTCAGGTACACAATGACTTGTTATTACTGGATTCTAGTGCTTTAAGGGTTCCTTCATCATTGGGTGGAGCCCCATGTTTTGTAAATGAAGATTTTACAGGTGCTTCTAAGAACAAAGAGCATGTTCAGAAGCAAACAAGCTTTCCCTTGTCTGAAAAACTCAGGCAAATCACCAAGGGTTCTCTGGCCAAAGGAGGAGCACGAAGAAGAGAGATGATCAAGGGTGAAATCTTTTGTCCATTGGTCAATGAGGCTGTACTTGAGAGCCAATCAACTCCTGCCACCTCACCAATTCTAGCTAACCCTAGTTGTGCATGGAGTACAAACAATGACATGCATTCTGATCAAAAAGTGAAAGGACAAAAGCAAAAGGAGAAAGGACACCTACTCTTGCATACCTTGGGCAACAACAAAGCTAAAACTTTGCTTGCAAGGACAGATAGCCTGCCCCAAAACCCGGAGCAAGGACAATCTGTCTTAATTGTGGCTGTACCTGAAGATAAAGGTGATTTGACATTGCCTTTGCCCAAGACATCCTTGGAGCACGTTTTAGGTACCCTTGTACTACCACCTATGCATGGATATGACTCCTCCACGTCAGCTCCATCAAGGACAGACAGCCTGCCCCAAAACCCGGAGCAAGGACAATCTGTCTTAATTGTGGCTGTACCTGAAGATAAAGGTGATTTGACATTGCCTTTGCCCAAGACATCCTTGGAGCACGTTTTAGGTACCCTTGTACTACCACCTATGCATGGATATGACTCCTCCACGTCAGCTCCATCAAGGACAGACAACCTGCCCCAAAACCCGGAGCAAGGACAGCCTCTCTTAATTACAGTTGTACCTGAACATAAAGGGGATTTGACCTTGCCTTTGCTCAAGACATCCTTGGAGCATGTTTCAGGTACCTTTGTACTACCACCTAAGCATGGAAAGGACACCTCCACGTCAGCTTCATCTTCTCCAACAGCTCGAAAACCTCATTCATCCATTTTTCCAGAATACAATCAAGTAGTTGATGATCTTGAGTTATATGCTTTTACTCAGGGGTTTAGACGAAATTGTGAGTATTATCCTTCCCCCAAACCTTTGGAACCTTTAAAGAATAAGGAGGTGGCTGCTAAGGGTATTTCTGAAACCCTTAAGGGCAACACTATCTACCATAAACTTTGTGAAGCTTCACCTAAAGCTCAACAAAAGGATGGATCTTGGGCTGATAAAGTTAAGAGAAACCAACCTAGTAGGTTTGAGCTTGAGTTTCAGGAGTCTACAATTTATGAAGAACATAGGGTCATTGTAAAGCTCCCTGACTTTGTTACCAAAGACAGCTTTGCCAAATGGGAGACTTGTTTGGTTGGCTATTTTGTGGGTAAAACAGCTCCATTACACTTGGTTAAGAGGATTGCGTTGCAGCTTTGGAAAGGGAGAGGTCTCCTTGATGTTCAAGCTTCCAAAGGACTCTTCTATTTCAAATTTGATAACTTAGAACATCGAAATTATTTCTTTAAAGATGGACCTTGGCATTTGTTAGGGAAACCTCTTATTCTGCAACCATGGGAGCCTAATGTCAAATTCACAAAGGAAAAGTTAGCTAAGATCCCCATTTGGGTGAAACTTTGGAATGTTCCCCTTGAGTTGAGAACCTCTGAAGCTCTAAGCTACATTGCTAGTGCAGTGGGTAAACCCCTATACTCGGATCACTTGACTGCAAAAGGAGTGAAAAGAGACTTCGCTAGAATCTGTGTTGAGATTTCAACCAAGTCAAGAATCCTTAAGCATCTTGATATTGATCTTGGTATTGAAGGATGGGATCCAATTGATGTTTTTGTAGAGTATGAGGGCCTACCAAAGAGGTGTGACAAGTGTGATATCTTTGGTCATGATTGTGATTTCATCCAGCAAGCTAAAACACTTTCTCCTAATCCCCAAGCTACAGCCCCATCTCTACCACAATCCAACCCTAGCTCCACCTCAAACTCCCCAAATCACTCCTCTCCCTCATCCCCCACACATTCCACCCCAAAACAATCCCCCATTTCTCCCTCACTTCTCCCAAACACCACTCCCTCAACCCATTTGGATGATGACAGTGGCTGGATTGAGATTCCATCCAAGAGATCAAGGAAGAAAATCAACTCAGAAGTGGGACTTGAATTGGCCTTAGTGCTAGACCAAGACATAGTTGAAGCTTCCCCACTAAGGGTGGAACCTATTGAGCACTCAACTGAGGAAGAAGAGGATAATCTTGCTGTCGTGAGCAAGAACCAAGAGCTTTCCACCCCTTCACCTTCTCTAAACACTTCCAGCTCAAGCAAAAGGAGAAAGAAGAAGAAGAAGAAGAAGGTCAATGGCACACCACACCCTGCAAAGGGTAGAGATAAAGGAGTTGCAGCTAGTGGAGAAACCCACAACCCACCCATTCATGTTTAATCTTGCTACTTGGAACATTAGGGGGCTCAATGACTCCTTAAAACAAGCTGCTGTGAGGAAGCTTTGTAAGAATTCCAATCTTTCTCTTTGTTCTTTACTTGAAACTAAAGTGAAAAACTTTAAATTCACTAATCTTGCTAAGGCCATTTTTCCTAATTGGGAGGTGGTAGCAAACTACAATTTTGCTGCAGGGGGTAGAATTTGGGTTGCTTGGGACCCAAAAGTACTTGATGTAATAGTTTTGGATACTACTGACCAAGTTTTATTTTGTAAGCTTACTATTAAGCATTCTAATGTTGTATGTTATATCACATTCGTATATGCTTCAAATTCTAAAGTGATCAGGAAGAAGCTTTGGGAATCCTTGTGCTCCCACCACTCACTCACTTCTCATGCCCCATGGCTTATCACCGGAGATTTCAATGTTATTGCCTCCCCTAGTGAGAAATCAGGAGGAGCTAAGGGATGGGATGATGGCATCTTTGACTTCAACAAATGCACTTTCACTATTGAGGTTGAGGACCTTGCATACTCAGGTTGTCAATTCACATGGTCAAACAAGCATAATGATGGAACCTTTATTATGTGTAAGTTGGATAGAGCCATGGCAAATATTCACTGGATGGACTCGTTCCCTGACACAAAGTGTCTCTTTGCTCCTCCCGGCATCTCTGATCACAGTCCAATTGTCTTACAAATGGAGAAGGACTCCTATAAACCAAGAGTAAGCTTCAAGTTTTTTGAGTTTTGGTTTGAAAGAGAAGGGTTTTGGCAGCTTTTGGATAGAGTTTGGGGGGCTGAGATTTCAGGGACAGCAATGTTTAGGCTCTGTAAGAAGCTTAAGGCACTCAAAGGTGAACTGAGGAGGTTCAACCAAAGATTTTGCAGTGATCTTCCTTCTAGAGTTAAATTGGCTGAAGCACACATGGAGTCAATTCAAAACTTGTTGGGAAATGACCCTTTAAATGCATTGTTACAGGCTCAGGAGAGAGATGCATGCTCCAAATTCTTTGAGCTTAGACATGCTGAAGAGAGCTTCTACAGGCAGAAGTCAAGAGTACAGTGGCTTCAGTTGGGTGATCAGAACACTTCTTTCTTTTTTCAAAGTATGAAAAAGAATAGATTCAAAACCAGGATTACACACCTGGACAACCAAGGCTCTCTACTTACTTCCCATGAGGAGATCCAGGATCATATATTAGATTACTACAAAAATCTCTTGGGTACACCAAATGAAGAAATGGGAGTCAATTGGAGTATACTTGATTGTGCTTTGCCAAGAAAGCTTGGACCTGATCAGGCTGTACCTTTGGCTCTTCCCATTGAAGAAAATGAGGTCAAGCAAGCTATTTTCAGTATGGGAAGTGGCAAAGCTCCTGGACCAGATGGTTTTTCAGCTGGGTTCTTTAAGAAAGCATGGCATGTGGTGGGTGGGGATGTAACCAAAGCTGTTTTGGAGTTCTTTACTACAGGTAACCTCCTAAAAGAGGTTAACTCAACTGCAATCACCTTAATACCAAAGGTCCCTAATCCCACTAGTATTGGGGACTTTAGACCTATCTCTTGCTGCAATGTAGTCTACAAGTGCATCACAAAAATACTTGCTGAAAGACTCAAGCTTGTATTACCCAACATCGTAAGTCAGAACCAAAGTGCTTTTATCCCAGGAAGGAGAATGGCTGACAATATTTTTCTCTCCCAAGAATTACTTAGAAGCTACCATAGATCACTTGGTTTGCCAAGGTGTGCTCTCAAGGTGGACCTTAAGAAAGCCTATGATAGTGTGAACTGGTCACTAATAGGTAAAGCTTTTCAATGCCTTGGCTTCCCAAATGTTTTCATTTCTTGGGTCATGGAGTGCCTTTCTTCTCCCTCATACTCAGTGAATATAAATGGTGAGCTGCATGGTTACTTTAGGGGTGCTAAAGGAATTAGACAAGGGGATCCAATCTCTCCTTACATCTTTGTCATCATCATGGAGGTCTTGACAGGGATCTTGAGCTTTGCAGCCAAACACTCAGAGTTCCAGTTCCATTGGAGGTGCAAAGAGCTTAACTTAGTTAATCTGTGCTTTGCTGATGACCTACTCTTATTCTGTAAAGGAGACAAAAAAAGCGTGCATGTGCTTAAGGAAGCTTTGGCCATTTTCCAAGAGCTATCAGGGCTTCAACCAAATATTTCAAAGAGTCAACTGTTCTTATCAGGGGTGAGCACAGAGATGTCTTCTATCATTCATGCTGAACTGGGTTTTACAGAAGGGTCTCTTCCAGTTAGATATCTTGGTGTCCCACTCATTACAACCAAGCTTACCAAATCAGATTGTCAAGGTTTGGTTGACAGACTCACTATGAGAATCAGTTCTTGGGAATCAAAGTATTTGTCTTATGCTGGAAGACTCCAACTTATCAAGTCTGTCCTTATGGCTATGGTCAACTTTTGGAGTGGTCTCTTCATTCTCCCTAAAAGAGTGGTGAAGACAGTCCAATGCTTGGTAAGAAATTTTCTATGGAATGGCCAAGATACTAAAGCTTCTGGGGCCAAGGTAGCTTGGGCAGACCTATGTTTTGACAAGGTACAAGGTGGGTTGGGCCTTAGGGATTTGGTTCTAGCTAATGAAGTTGCTATAGCCAAACACTTATGGTTCTTGCTACTCCCTTCTAAAAGATCACTTTGGAAAGATTGGTGTCAAACATACCTAATCAGAAAGAGTTCAATTTTCTTGGTTTCCATTCCTTCTAACCCATCTTGGGTTTGGAGAAAGCTTCTCAAGCTCAGGAGCAAGTTTCTGCCCTTTTGCTCTATAACTATTGGAGATGGTACTACTGTGAAGCTTCTTACAGATAATTGGCATCCTCTAGGTGTCCTTTGGGCCAGATTTGGGCAAAGACTTTTGTCAGGAACTTCTTGGACTATGGACTCTATGGTGAGTGTTGTCATTCAAGACAATCAATGGCATTGGCCAACTTCAAACACCTTTGAGTTTCTTGAGATTAGAAGTGTTCCAATTCCTCCTCCCCAAGCTCAACGACAAGATGTTTGGAAATGGAGTTCAAGTCAGAATGGAGATTTCTCTCTAAGTCTAACCTATAAGGCACTGTCCCCTACAAGACAACCGGTTAAGTGGGCAAAGGTGATATGGTTCTCTAAACACATCCCAAGGTGCAGCTTTATCTCTTGGTTGGCTTTGAGAAACAAACTTTCCACTAGAGATAGGGTTGCACAATGGGACCAAACACCAGGGTTTTCTTCTGATTGTGTGTGTTGTGTTGGCTACCAGGAGACACATGAGCATCTTTTTATCAATTGTTGTTATGCAGCCAGAGTATGGGCCACACTTGTGAACAAATGTGATCTACACTGCCAGGTTAGGGATTGGGATCAGTTTGTAGATTGGATGCTAGCTAATGCAACAGGGAAGTCACTCAAAGGAGTCCTAGTTAAGCTAGCTTTTACTTCCTTCATCTATTATATATGGAGAGAAAGAAATGCAAGGATTTTTGAAGGCAAAATCAGAGATTCCAAGATCCTAACTGAAGCTATTTCACAATTAGTCAGATTAAGGCTTTGGGATTCGAAGTGTTTTGGCACTAATGATACTAATCTACGTTTAGTGGATAGATGGGGTCTTAACCCAAGCATTTTGTAAACCTTTGCTGTCTTATGAAGCATTGATATCTAATTTCAGTACTTTACATATTACCAATTTAATTTGCGCGCAGATCTTAAGCCTCTAATCAGGCTCTAATTTTGTACTTCCTGGGGTATGCCGCTTGTACATGTGTAAGTATCTTTTGGTTTATACTATTTGTTTACCCAAAAAAAAAACTCCTGCAAAAGAGAAACAATAATGTGTGACAAAGAATCGGCAAGATCATTAGTACATAAAAATGCCTCCTTATACATAAGTACAATAAAGGATTGATGTGAAAATTAAAAGATTGAATTAACCGAAGAAGATACTTACAAATATACAAGGGGCAAACAAACAAAACAAAAATTAAGTTGGGAACAATCTAAACAAAGATTGGAACCAACTCAACCACCAAAATGATTACAACCAGAGAAACAACAAGAAAGCATAAAGTTAAGTTTAAAAAATAGAAGCATTTAACCCCCAAGCAAGCTGAATGCTTCTGTTTTTTTTTGGTAAGTTAAAATTTCATTAACCGTAGCATAATTTACAAATATTGAAGGGGTATACACCAGGCATATTCAAAATATTGGCTGAGTAAGAGAGGAAAGAGAAAGACCATTGGCAGCCACAACTATCCAATCCCTAACTTTAACTTAACTTAGCCTACAAAAAAAACTCTAGAAATTTTCCCACACCACACAAGGTAGGAGAAACAGAAAAACATAAGTCTAATAAAGAACTTAACAAACATAACACTCTTGATATAACAAACAACCAAGAAACTGTAAAAACCAATTTTAGTGAACAAAAGCAGCCCGTTAATCATGTAATGGGGAAGGGAAAGGTACCATCCCCCTCAAGAGGAGCCTGAGATTTTCAGATTATGCTATAGCTTGGTGGGATCAATTGGTGACAAGTAGAAGAAGAAATTTGGAGAGTACAATTGAGACTTGGAATGATCTCAAGTCTACAATGAGGAAGAGATTTGTACCTAGGCCTTTTCATAGGGAACTTGTGCAAAAACTTCAAGTTCTTAGACAAGGCGTAGGGGTGTGGATGATTACTACAAGGAGATGAAAATGCTCATGACTAGGGCTGATATAGAGGAGGATACGGAGACCACTATGGCACGTTTCTTGGCTGGTTTGATCAAGGAGATAGCTGACCAAGTGGATTTGCAACCTTATGTGGAGTTAGAAGAGATGGTGCACATTGCCATCAATGTGGAAAAAGCAACTCCAAGGAAGAGGGGCATCAAGGTATGTTTCCAAACCTTATTCCAACTCTAATTCTACTTGGAAAAGGGATGGGAGGAGTTTAAGGGTGGAAATAAGACTGCTTATGATGGTTCAAAGGGAAAGACAGATTCGATTTACAAAGAAAAATCCAAACTCGAAGAGCCTAAAGGGAGAAATAGAGACATTAAGTGTTGGAAGTGTCAAGGTGTAGGTCATATTAGCAAGGAATGTCCTAATAGGAGAACTATGACCCCATGAAATGGTGAGATAGTGACTGATGAAGACGAGGGTAACAATGAAAGCGATGAGGAGGGGATGCCCGAATTGGAGAGTTGTAGTGAAGGGCGCATTGAAGAACCGAGTAGGGGTGATGTGTTGGTTACAAGACGTGATCTTAACACCCAATTGAAGGAGGCTTGTCCTGAGGAGCAGCGAGAGAACTTGTTCCATACAAGGTGTCATGTTAAAGGCAAGGCATGTAGTGTGATTATCGATGGCGGGAGTTGCACTAATGCGGTGAGTACAGTCTTGATTAACAGATCGGGGATGTATTGTGGTGAGGCTAAGGTGAATAGGCAATCTATTATCTCATTTTCAATTGATAAATATCATGATGAGGTGTTGTGTGATGTGGTTCCTATGAATGCTGGACATATTTTTTTTTCGGTAAATTAAAATTTTGTATAAACCGAAGAAGAAAACAAACAAATATACAAGGGGCATACCCCAGGCAAATGAAACAAAAAAGGAACCAACCAACACACAAGATGGAGGCACCCAAACTAACAGAAGATTACAAGAGATAACAGCCTAAAGAAACTGAAGAACCAAGCTTAATTGTAAAAATAGAAGCATTCAATCTCCAGGCAAGCTGAATGGTTTTGTTATCCTCAGTCACAGAGAATCCTTTAAGACTCAAAAATCTACCTCTAACGGCATTTGTAATGCAAGCCAAGACCACTTTCTTGTCCCTCATTTTGCCCTTAAAGACTCGATTATTTCTCTCTCTCGAGATATGGTAGAAAAATCAGCTGAACATAAGCTTCAACATAAGGACCAAGAAGTAGCCTTTCTTAACTTTCAAAAGGAGCCAGGAGATAACTTGATTCCAGTTCCGAGGAGAAGACACCAAGCCACACAAACAAACCAATTTCTGCCAAATAAAACTAGAATAAGGGCAAGAAAAAAATAGGTGTTCAGAAGATTCCGAAGGATGCAAGCAAAGTACACAACTACTAACATTGGAAGACCCAGGAGAGGAGGTCCAAGCAGCCAATCTATCCGCGGTTGCAAACCTATTAAGAACAACAAGCCAAGTAATAAAGCTATATCTGGGAATATGCTTCTTAAACCAAATAAGAGGAGCCCATCTCACTTTTTCACCAGCTGGAGCTAGTTTCCTATAAGGGTGCCCCACAGAGAAAAGACCAGAGGGAGAAAGAGTCCAAATCCAAGAGTCCAAAGAGGACTCTTTAGGGGGGAAGATGGACCTCTCTAATTGTGATAAGCTCATGGGAGTTAGAAATAGGCCAGTTCCAAGCTGCATTATGGATCACTGAGCTCTCCTTGGTAGTCCAATCCCAGCCAGTAACAAAAAGAATCCTAGGCACAAACCTTCGAGAAAGAGCCCCTAAAGGGTGCCAATGGTCCAACAGAAGAGAAATCTGCTCACCATTTCCCATAAGAGCTTTGTAATACCCAGCAAACTTGTCTCTAATTTTCATAATTTTCCTTCAACTTCAAGAAGGATTAGTGGCAAGCTTAACCAAGAAGATAGAGCTCTTCTTGATCAAGAAAAACTTGCACCAATCCTTCCAAAGGGAAGCTTTATCCAAAGAGACAAGGAACCAGAAATGCTTAGCCACAGCCACTTCATTAGCTAGAGAGAGATCTCTAAGGCCCAAACCTCCTTGGGACTTATCAAGGCACAAGTCACTCCAAGCCACTTTAGCACCAGAATGCTTTACAGCTGATGCGTTCCACAAGTAATTCCTAATAACCACCTGAATCATATTTAAGATCTTCTTGGGAAGAATAAATAAGCCAGACCAGTATTGAAAAATAGCATAGAGCACGGATTTAACCAACTGTAATCTTCCAGCATAAGAAAGGTAGTTAGACTCCCAAGACTTCACCCTAGCTGTGATATGGTCTACTAGGGTGATACAATCTAATTTTCTAAGCTTTAAGGAAATCAAAGGAACCCCCAAGTATCTCATAGGAAGCTCCCCAATGCTGAAATTGCACAAGTCCAGAATTGCTTGAGAAGTGGATGGATGGACCCCAGATATGAAAATCTGACTTTTTTGTAGATTAGGTTAAAGACCAGACATAGCCTCAATCAAGTTAAATCTCTCCATAATAAGTTGAACAGAAGTAATATCACCCTTACAGAAGATAAAGAGATCATCAGCAAATCACAAGTTAACAATACCAAGCTCCTTACACCTCCAGTGATAGCCAAAGTCCGCTTTATGAGAAGCATGCTTGAGACTTGGCTTCAAAATAAGCGTCATTCACCATTTTAGAAACTAATCTCGGCTCCTCTCGGAGAAGAAGCAAAAGAAAAACCCTCACCTTGTTTCTAGAGAGAAGGGAGAGCTTCTCTCTCTAGAAAAAATTTCTCAATTACGCAAAATCATCTAGTTTACCCAAAACACATTTGGGATAAGAATGTGGAGTTTTGTTGTCATTTTAGTTGCTTCTAGTGCCATAAAGAGTCAAAAGACCCTATGGGACGTGTTTCGGCCCAAATTAGATGAACTTGGCTAAACCTTGATATTTTAGGCATGACATGTACTCGAACTAACTTTTGACACTCAAAACATGATTGAAATAAGAATTTTCAGTCCTGTAGTCGTTTTAGGAGCTTCTAGTTCTATATAGAGTCAAAAAGACCCAACGGGACATGTTAAGGCCCAAACTAGTTGAACTTTTATTAAACTTGGATCTTTTGGGCATGGCATGCTATCAAACTATCTTTTGACACCCTAAACACGTTTGGGATAAGACTTTGAATTGTTGTAGTTGTTTTAGGTGCATCTAGTTGCATACGATGTCAAAAAGGCCCAAAGGGACATGTTAAGGCCCAAACTAGATGAAATTCACTAAACTTGGATCTTTTGGGCATGGCATGTAATCGAACTGACTTTTGAAACCCAAAATACGTTTGGGATAAGAATTTAGAAAATTTTGGTCATTTTAGGAGCTTCTAGTGCCATACATAGTCAAAAAGACTCAATAGGATGTGTTTATGCCCAAACTAGATGAAGTTGGCTAAACTTGGATCTTTTGGGCATGGCATATACTTAAACTGAGTTTTGACACCCAAAACACGTTCCCGATAAGAATTTGGAGTGTTGTGGTCATTTTAGGTGTATCTAGTATCATACGGAGTCTTTTTTTTTCGGTAAAATAAAAAATTGTATAAACCGAAGAAAAAACAAACAAATATACAAGGGGCATACCCCAGGAAAAAGACACAAATAAAAAGGAACCAGCCAATACACAAGCTGGAGGCACCCAAACACTAACAGAAGATTACAAGTGATAACATCCTAAAGAAACAGAAGAACCAAGCTTAATTGTCAAAAATAGAGGCATTCAATCCCCAGGCAAGCTGAATGGTTTTGTTATCTTCAGTCTCTGAAACCCTTTAAGACTCAAAAATCTACCTTTAATGACATTTCTAATGCAAGCCAATACCACTTTCTTGTCCCTCATTTTGCCCTCAAAGACTCGATTATTTCTCTCTCTCCAGATATGATAGACAAACGAGCTGAACATAAGCTTCAACATAAGGCTCAAGAAGTAACCTTTCCTAGCTTTCACAAGGAGCCAGGAGATAAGTTGATTCCAGTTCCTAGGAGAAGACACCAAGCCACACAAACCAACCAAATTCTGCCAAATAAAGCTAGAATAAGGGCAAGAAGCAAACAGGTGTTCAGAAGATTCTGAAGGATGCAAGCAAAGAACACAGCTACTAACATTGGAAAACCCAGGAGAGGAGGTCCAAGCAGCCAATCTATCCGCAGTTGCAAGCCTATTAAGAACAGCAAGCCAAGTAATAAAGCTATATCTGGGAATATGCTTCTTAAACCAAATAAGAGGAGCCCATCTCACTTTTTCACTTGCTGGAGCCAGTTTCCTATAAGTGTGCCCCACAGAGAAAAGACCAGAGGGAGAAAGAGTCCAAATCCAAGAGTCCAAAGAGGACTCTTTAGGAGGGGGAAGATGGATCTCTCTAATAGTGATAAGCTCATGGGAGCTAGAAATAGGCCAGTTCCAAGCTGCATTCTGGATCACTGAGCTGACCTTGGTAGTCCAATCCCAACCTGTACCAAAATAAATCCTAGGACCAAACCTTTGAGAAAGAGCCCCCAAAGGGTGCCAAGGGTCCAATAGAAGAGAGATCTGCTCCCCATTTCCCACAAGAGCTTTGCAATACCCAGCAAACTTGTCTCTGATTTTCAGAATTTTCCTCCAACTCCAAGAAGGATTAGTGGCAAGCTTAACCAAGAAGATAGAGCTCTTCTTGATCAAGAAAAACTTGCACCAATCCTTCCAAAGGGAAGCTTTATCCAAAGAGACCAGGAACCAGAAATGCTTAGCCACAGCCACTTCATTAGCTAGAGAGAGATCTCTAAGGCCCAAACCTCCTTGGGACTTATCAAGGCACAAGTCACTCCAAGCCACTTTAGCACCAGAATGCTTTACAGCTGAAGCGTTCCACAAGTAATTCCTAATAACCACCTTAATCATATTTAAGATTTTCTTGGGAAGAATAAATAAGCCAGCCCAGTATTGAAAGATAGCATAGAGCACGGATTTAACCAACTGTAATCTTCCAGCATAAGAAAGGTAGTTAGACTCCCAAGACTTCACCCTAGCTGTGATATGGTCTACTAGGGTGATACAATCTGTTTTTCTAAGCTTTGAGGAAATCAAAGGAACCCCCAAGTATCTCATAGGTAGCTCCCCAATGCTGAAATTGCACAAGTCCAGAATTGCTTGAGAAGTGGAAGGATGGACCCCAGACATGAAAATCTGACTTTTTTGTAGATTAGGTTGAAGACCAGACATGGCCTCAAACAAGTTTAAGCTCTCCATAATAAGATGAACAGAAGTAATATCACCCTTACAGAAGATAAAGAGATCATCAGCAAAGCACAAGTTAACAATACCAAGCTCCTTACACCTCCAGTGATAGCCAAAGTCCGCTTGATGAGAAGCATGCTTGAGAATACCAGAAAGAACCTCCATAACCAACACAAACAGATAGGGAGAGATAGGATCACCCTGTCTAAGCCCTTTAGCACCAGAGAAGAAGCCAGTCAACTCCCCATTGACCACAATAGAGAAAGAAGGAGAGGAGATACACTCCATCACACAGTTAGAGAAATGATCAGGAAACCCCAAGCAGTCAAAGATTCTCCCGATACTCTCCCAATTCAAGCTATCATAAGCCTTTTTTATATCAACCTTGAAAGCACATCTGGGACTATTAGAAGGCCTATGGTAACCTCTAACCAGCTCTTGAGATAAGAGGATGTTGTCAGCGATTCTCCTCCCTGGCACAAAAGCAGTCTGGTTGCTACTAATAAGATCAGGGAGCACTCTTTTAAGTCTATCAGCAAGCATTTTAGAAATGCATTTATAAACAACATTACAACAAGATATAGGCCTAAAGTCACCAACCTTAGAAGGATTGGGGACCTTAGGAATAAGAGCAATGGCAGTAGAGTTAACCTGTTTCAATAAAGATTGGGAGCTAAAAAACTCCAAAACAGCCTTAGTAACATCTTTGCCCACAACATGCCAACATCTTTTGAAGAAACCAGCAGAGAAGCCATCTGGACCAGGGGCTTTACTACTCCCCAAACTAAAGATAGTTGTGTGAACGTCTTCCTCTGTATAAGGGTGGTTGAGGATAGCTAAGTGAGCTTGAGAGAGCTTATTAGGGAGAATCTGAGAGAGAACACTCCAATCCACCTCCTGGTCAATGTGAGAAGTCCCAAGAAGATTCCTATAATAAGAAAGGATTTGATCTTTGATAGCCTGGTCATCAGTAATAAGGTCACCCTCCTCATTAACCAACTGATTAATTCTTGATCTGACTCTATTCTTCTTTAGTTTCTGAAAAAAGAAAGAGGAATTCTGATCACCCAAGGCAAGCCAATCAACTCTGCTTTTTTGCCTCAGAAAATCTTCTTCTGCATTCCTGAGCTTAGTGAAATCAGCTAATCTAATTTTCTCCTCCTCTTGAAGAGAGACAACACTAGGAGAGGCAATAAGGTCAGCTTGCACTTTAGAGAGGGCTTCTCTAGCCATAAGAGCCCTTTTAGAAATATCTGAGCAAAAAGAGGCATTAAATTTCTTAAGAGCAAATTTAACAGATTTAAGCTTCTTATAGAGACAAAACATGGCTGTCCCAAACACCTCAATCTCCCACGCATCCTTAAGAACAGCCCAGAAGCCTTCGAAATCCATCCAAAAATCAAAGAACTTAAAAGAAGGCTTAGGTCTTGCTGAGTTAGCCCTAAGCTGAATAATAATAGGAGAGTGATCAGAGATACCCGGGGTGTGAAAATGGCAAGAAGTAGCAGGAAACAACATAGCCCAATCACCGTTAACCAGGGCTCTATCGAGCTTGCGCATCTTGCTACCCTCACCAACTTGACCATTCCACCAGGTGAATTGACAGCCACTATAAGGGAGGTCGAGAACCTCCAAATGATCAAGACAAGAAGCAAAGTCAATTGAGCTATCATTCCACTTGAAATCACCACCACAATGCTCAATAGGCTTCAAAATAGCATTAAAGTCACCAAGAATTAGCCAAGGCTTCCCCTGACTTAATGTCTTATGAGAGCCAAGTTTTTCCCACAAAGGCTTCCTGGAGATAGCATCATTGGCTGCATACACCACAGAGACAAAGAAATCTGTCTTTTCATGGAGAATGGTTAGCTTACAAAACATAGCTTGATCAAAGGCATCAATTAGAAGAACATCCAAAATCTTGGGATCCCAAGCTAAAACAATTCTACCTTTGCTAGTAGGAGAATGGTTAGCAAAGGTAGCCCAATTGGGAAAAACAGATCTAGAAAGTCCAGCAAAATTATTACACTTGATCTTAGTCTCAACTAAAGCACAAAAAGATAATTTAAAGTCTTTACAAAGTTTTCTAACTTCAGCTTGCTTTAGAAGGCCATTAAGCCCTCTTATATTCCAAGAAGCTAAATTAATCATAAAAAGGGGGGGAGAGAGTCACCATTCTCAGGGGGAGCCTGAGTAACTTGATCAGCCAATAAGAAAAAGCCTTCAGCCGTTCGCTTCTTTTTCAACCTCTTCAAAGCTGATTTAGAGAGCTTGGGAGAAGGACCAGGTTGGATAGTGATATTGACAATTGAGGAAGCTTTGGGGGGAGCCAAACTCAATGTAGAGTCAGAAGAGGCTTGAGGCTCATTTTTATCCTCACAAGGCACAATGAGACCCTTACCCTTCCTTTTGCTAACCACCTGAGTCCATTCATTGACTTGGTCTTCCACATGGATGGTATTAAGAGGAAAGGGAGGAGAGATTTCACCCTTTGGCTCCTCATAAACCATAAGCTCCCTATTATCTTGGGGAGAAGAATCTTTGCTAGCGGTTTCTTCCTCACTAGCTAGATTATTCTTAGGGGCCACTTTAGCATCACAATCATGACCAAAGAGGCAACATTTAGCACATCTCTTAGGTAGACACTCATACTCCACCTCCACCACCACTGGATCCCATCCGTCAAGGCCAAGGTCAATGGTGAAAAACTTAATCAAATCAGAGGAGGCTGAAATTTTCACACAAACTCTAGCATAATCATGTCTATAACCAGAGGCAGTAGCATTGTCAGAGTGAGAAGGGATACCCACAGCACTAGCAATGTGACTTAGAGCTTCTTCAGTCCATAATTCAATTGGAACATTCCACAATTTAACCCAAATTGGAAGGGTTGAAAGTTTCTCCTTTGAGAATTTAACATTTGGCTGCCACTCTTGAAGCACAACAGGCCTACCTAAGAGGTGCCAAGGTCCATCTTCTAAGACTGAGTTTCTATCCTCCACAGAGCCAAATTTGAAATAGAAAAGGCCTCTGGCAGCCGAGACCTCCTGAATTCCTCTTTTAGCCCAAAGTTGCAAAGCAATTTTCTTAACTAAGTGTAAAGGAGCTGCCCTTCCAACAAAGTAGCCAACAAGGCAGCCTTCCCACCTAGAAAAATTCTCTTTAGTAATATAATCAGGAAGCTTAACTGTGACATTACCATTTTCCGTAAAGGAAGAGCTCACATAACCTAAGCTTAGCTTCTTTTTCAGGTTACCTTTAACCTTTTCAGCCCATGAACCAGCCGGTTTCTCATGAGCAACACTCTTATTAGCTAAAAGGTCTTTATAAACTCTATTCTCATGCAGCTTTTCAGAAGAAGAAGTTGGGGAAGGAGGAGAAGAGCTCACCTTCTGTTTTCCATTAGAATCTGGTTTAGGAGAGGGAGAGATTTCTCCAAGCTCAAACCCACGACCATGGCAGCCCTTGACATCTTTGGTAGAAGTCAAATCCACCTTGTCACTCACAATCAAAGCTGAGGTTGAGCTAAGGGAGGAGAGAGGATCTGCCACCAGCTTTGGAACTCCACCCACGTTCACATCATTGTCATAGAAAAGAGAGAGGAGTACCAAACTAGATGAACTTGGTTTGACTTGGATCTTTTGGGCATACTCATATTTACCTCCTTTGGCTGTCCACGGGTCAGTATAGAGAGGAGTACCAACAGCACTAGCAATGTGCTCCAAGGCCTCTGCTGACCTTTGTTCAAGTGGAACATTCCAAAGTCTTACACAAATAGGGATCTTAGAGAGCTTCTCCTTGCAAAATTTTTGACATCAGGGTGCCATTTTTGGAGAATAATGGGTTTGCCAATATGAACCGAGGTCCAGCTTTAAGAACAGCGTCTCTAGCTTCAATAGAGTCAAATTTGAAAAAGAAGACATCCATGTTGGCCGACTAAACCTTTTTTGCCCCATAATTGCTTGGAAATAGTCTTGACCAAATGCAAAGGAGAGGACTTACCCACAAAGAAACCCACAAGACAGCTTTCCCTTTTTTTTGGTAAACAAATTGTATAAACTAAAAGATACTTACACATGTACGTGGGGCATACCCCAAGAAATACAAATTTAGAGCCTAATCAAAGGCTTAAGATCTGCATGTAAATTAAAATAGTAATATGTGAAGTACTAGAATTTGATACCAAGGCTTTATAAGACAGCCAAGGTTTACAAAATGCTTGGGCTAAGACTCCATCTATTCACTAAACGTAGATTAGTATCATTAGTGCTAAAACACTTCGAATCCCAAAGCCTTAATCTGACTAATTGTGAGATAGCCTCAATTAGGACCTTGGAATCTCTAATTTTGCCTTAAAAAATCCTTGCATTTCTTCCTCTCCATATATAATAGATGAAGAAAGTAAAAACTAGCTTAACTAGGACTCCTCTCAGTGACTTCCTTTTGCATTAGCTAGCATCCAATCTACAAACCGACCCCAATCTCTAACCTGGCAGTGTAAATCATATTTGTTAACAAGTGTGGCCCATACTCTAGCTGAATAGCAAGAATTGACAAAAGGATGCTCATGTGTCTCCTGGTAGCCAACACAACATACATAATCAGCACAAAAGCCTGGTGTTTGGTCCCATTGTGCAACCTTATCTATAGTGGCAAGTTTGTTTCTCAGAACCAACCAAGAGATAAAGTTGCACCATGAGATGTGTTTAGAGAACCATATCTCCTTTGCCCACTTAACGGTAGGAGGCAGTGCCTAATAGGTTAGACTTGGAGAGAAATCTCCATTCTGACTTGAACTCCGTTGCCAAACATCTTGCCTTTGAGCTTGGGGAGTAGGAATTGGAACACTTCTAATCTCAAGAAGCTCAAAGGTGTTTGAAGTTGGCCAATGCCATTGATTGTCTTGAATAACAACACTCAGCATAGAGTCCATAGTCCAAGAAGTTCCTGACAAAAGTCTTTGCCCAAATCTGGCCCAAATGACACCTATAGGATGCCAATTATCTGTAAGAAGCTTCATAGTAGTACCATCTCCAATAGTTATAGAGCAAAAGGGCAGAAACTTGTTCCTGAGCTTGAGAAGCTTTCTCCAAATCCAAGATGGGTTAGAAGGAATGGAAACCAAGAAAATTGAACTCTTTTTGGTTAGGTATGTTTGACACCAATATTTCCAAAGTGATCTTTTAGAAGGGAGTAGCAAGAACCATAATTGGTGGATCAAGCAAAGGCTTAATTTGGTGCTCACTAGGACAAGCTTCTTTATCTATTTTGGTGACATTAGGACAGCCCTTTGCGGGTGAAGGACGTCATTTTCCATATTACCCACTAGTCAAACGCTCAACCAAGGTTAAGGAAAGGTTAGCTCTACTAGGGGTAAGAGGTTGGTCAAGCAAAGGCTTAATCTGGGTATTTAAAGGACAAATAGCTTTTCCTATTTTGGTGAAAGTAGGACATCTTTTTTCAGATGAAGGACAACCCTTTTCAGGTATAAGAGCTGCCAGCTTAGGGAAGGACAAGTCCTTTTCCTTAAAACCCAGAAAGTTGTCTTGCTTTCTTTAAACACCTTGATTGGACACGTGAAAAACAAGAGGCAGATTCTTTGTTTTTTCTTTAAACACCTTATACAAAGTTTTGAGGGACCCTTTGCCTAACCCACCATTACAGCTGGAGCTACACATTGGGCTGGAACATTCTTGGCAGAACAAAAATGTGCTTCTATGGACCCACCCTTAGTTAAGGTAACATAATCCACAAAATTTTCTGCTTTGGGAGAGCTAAAAGTCGAATATTTGGTCTTCTCTTCACCATAGAGGTTTTTCACCTACCAACCATGAGAACGTTCTTTCCACCGAACTGAATTTTCCTCTTTTTCACCCAAAAACTTACCATTGTTGACTTTTGGGCATGCTATACTATAAAGTGCTTTCAAAAAATTACCTTCTATAACTTCTGTGTTTTCCAGCATGGAACTCCCATCTCCATTAAACTTTAGAATAGCTTCATGAGACGTAGAATTCAACTGGCCCGAACTATTCTTACTGATCTTTGAACCTTGCTGAGTCTTGGCTTCAAATTAAGCATCATTCACCATTTTAGAAACTAAGCTCAGCTCCTCCCGGAGGAGGAACGAAAGAAAAACCCTCACCTTGTTTCTAGAGAGATGGGAGAGCTTCTTTCTCTAGAAAACAGCTAAGTTTTCACAGGACTCGAATTTGGAGTGTTGTTGTCATTTTTGATGCTTCTAGTGTCATACGGAGTTAAAAAGATCCAATGGGACGTGTTTAAGCCCAAACTAAATGAACTTGTCCAAACTTGGATCTTTTGGGCATGACATGTACTCGAAACTGAGTTTTGACACCCAAAATATGTTTCGGATAAGAATTTGGAGTGTTGTGCTTGTTTTAAGTGCTTCTAGTAACATACGGAGTCAAAAGACCCAATGGGACGTGTTTAGGCCCAAACTAGTCGAACTTGGCTAAACTTGGATCTTTTTGGGCATGGTATGCACTCGAACTGTCTTTTGACACCCAAAACATGTTTGGGATAAGATTTTGGAGTTTTGTTATTGTTTTAGGTTCTTCTAGTGCCTTATGGAGTCAAAAGATGCAATGGTACGTGTTTAGGCCCAAACTATATGAACTTGGCTAAACTCGGATCTTTTGGGCATGTCATGCACTCAAACTGAATTTTGACCCCCAAAACACGTTCGGGATAAGATTTTGGATTGTTATGTTCATTTTAGGTGTTTCTAACGCCATACTGAATCAAAAGACTTAATGTGATATGTTTGGCTAAACTTGGATCTTTTGGGCATGACATGCACTCGAACTGTGAGTGTTTATCATTTTAGATACTTCTAGTACAATACGTAGTCAAAAAGACCCCATGGAACATGTTTAGGCCCAAACTAGATGAACTTAGATAAACTTGGATCTTTTGGGCAACACATGTACTCGAACAGAATTTTGACACCCAAAACACGTATGTGATAAGAATTTGAAGTGTTGTGGTCATTTTAGGTTCTTTTAGTGTCGTACAGAGTCAAAAAGACCCAATGAGACGTGTTTAGGTCCAAACTAGATGAATTTGGCTAAACTTGGATCTTTTGGGCATGATTTTTTTAGGTTCTTCTAGTGTCATAAGGAGTCAAAAAGACCCAATGTGATGAGGATTCGGTTGCACAAGCTTAAAGGATGGATCCACTTCAAGTAGCAAGCGGTCAAATCAAAGAGCTAGAGAAAAGAGAATGGCTGAAGCACTCACTAGGTGTATGACATGGAGCATGATGTGGAGTGCGAAGTGGAGTATGACAGCGTACATGGAGCATGGCGTGGCGTCCAATATGACGGCCCACGTGGAGATGACGCTGGTACATGGCATTCCACATGGAGCATGATGTGGCATTCAATATGGCAGCCCACACGGAGCATGACATGGCATTTTAAATGATGATAAGAAAGCAAGATAACTTGGCAATTCTAAAGTGGACAGCCAAAAGGAGTCTATTAGAGCATGATACTTTGGCAATCCTAACCTAGAAGTGGACAGCCAATAGGCGTCTTTTGGGTGGATAACAAGTTCCTTATTTATTGCAATTAATATTTCTTTATCTTTTAAATTTATTTTAGGTTATTTAAAAACTGTAGGACTCTTTAGGCATCTAGTTTTTCTATTTAAGTATGGTTTCACAATGTATTAAACATCTATGATCAGTATAATTTCTTTGTGAAAGTTTTCTCTTTGGTTCATCTTAGAACTTTTCAGACATACAGAATATTCTTGTGGTGTCTAAAACCTAGACATATCACTCACTTTCCCTTCTTGTTCTTGAGTGTGGCATCTAAACAAAACATATGGTTCTATTCGAAGCATCAATTTGAGTCTTAGGTTTTATACCTAAGGTTCTCTTTGTGTCATAGAAAAAGGGTTGGGGTTTTTTCTTCTTTAAAATTGATCATTGGGTTCTTGAAACATCATTGTTGTTGGGTTCCTAGGGCAGGTCGCATAGTAAGTTCATATCACTATGGAAGTGTTTAACCCCAAACTAGATGGACTTGGCTAATTTGGATCTTCTGGGCATGGCTTGTACTCGAACAGACTTTTGATACTCAAAAAACACGTTTCAGATAAGATTTGTGAGTGTTGCGGTCATTTTAGGTGCTTCTAGTGCCATACAAGTCAAAAAGACCCAATGGGACGTGTTTAGGCCCAAACTAGACAAACTTGGCAAAACTTAGATATTTTGGGCATGTCATATACCCGAACTGACTTTTAACACCCAAAACATGTTTGGGATAAGAATTTAGAGTGTTGTGGTCGTTTTAGATCCTTCTAGTGCCATACGGAGTTACAAAGACCCAATGGGACATGTTTAAGCCAAAACTAGACGAATTTGCCTAAACTTGTTGGAACGTTTGGGCATGGCATGTACTCGAATAGACTTTTAACACCCAACACATATTTGGGATAAGAATTCAGAATGTTGTGGTCATTTTAGGTGTCTTTAGTGTCATACAAAATCAAAAACACACAATAGGACGTGTTTAGGCCTAAACTAGACGAACTTGGTGAAATTTGAATCTTCTGGGCATGTCAAGTACTCGAACTGACTTTTGACACCCAAAACGCGTTTGGGATAAGAATTTGAAGTGTTCTGGTTGTTTTAGGTGCTTCTAGTGCCATAAGTAGTTAAAAAGATCCAATGGGACGTGTTTAGGTCCAAACTAGACGAACTTGGCTAAACTTCGATCTTTTGTGCATGGCATGTACTCGTACAAGCTTTTGACACCCAAAACATGTTTGAGATTAGAATTTGGAGTGCCGTGGTCATCTTAGGTTATTCTAGTTCCATACGAAGATAAAAAGACACAATAGGACGTCTTTAGGCCCAAACTAGATGAACTTTGCTAATCTTGGATCTTTTGGGCAATGCGTATACTCGAACAAACTTTTGACACCCAAACACGTTTGGGATAATAAATTGGAGTGTTGTGGTCGTTTTAGGTTCTTCTAGTGCCAAACGGAGTCAAAAAGACACAATAGGACGTGTCTAGGCAAAAACTAGATGAACTTGACTAAACATAGATCTTTTGGGCATGTCATTTACTCGAACTGAGTTTTGACCCCCAAAACACGTTTTGGATAAGAATTTGAAGTGTTGTGGTCGTTCTAGGTTAGTGCCATACAGATTCACAAAGACCCAATAAGACGTGTTTAGGACCATGTCATGAAGGCAACTGAAGAGTCTAATTAGCATACTAAACCAATTGAAAAGGATAATGAATCTAAAAAAACGTGTTCATCATGATAAGGCCATGAAAGGGCCTGAATTGGACTATTTTGAACGTTATTAAATAGGGGGATGAATCTAGTTTGGGTTGGTTATGCATAAATATATAGAATATAGCCAATTAGTGATATTTACTTATTGTTACTAGTCTAAAAGGTCTAAAAACGTGGGAACTAGTTTACTTTAATGTTGGCTTGTTTCAAGGCTGAAATTAATGTTTTTCCTATTCTTGGAGGGTTGTTCCAAGTATAAAACATGAAACCCACGAAATTTGTTAGGATGTGTTGATGTTATGAATATTGAAAACAAGTTTATGTTATTATGAGGTGTGTCCTCTTTGTTCTTGAAATAACTTTTTGAACTTATCAAGTTAGTCTTGTGGCGTTCAAACAGGCAAACTTATCACCTTGATTCTTGAGTGATCGTTAGGTTTCTTGGTGTGGTGTTTCTATGCTTCGTAGTCTTAGTTCTTATCTTGCTAGATAACGGGTTAAGGCTCAACGATCTTGTCTTGCCTGTTCTGGGGTGTTCTTGAACAATCATTGTTATCAGGTTTCATCACAAATCGTCGGTGGGTTCATATCATTTGATATCAAAGTTTTGGTTCTAACGCAAGTTTGACTACTACCCTTTGTCTTTAGTTTTCTTATTTCTTGCTGTATCTATAAAAAGAGAAAAAAAGAAGAAAAAGAAAAGCAGAAAAAAGGGGAAAAGAATAGAAAAAAGGGCGACGAGGAGTCTACAAAAAAAATCAGTAAGAATTCTTTTTGTTTAAAACTTGTTTCTCATTTTCTTAATTTTTTTGACATAAAATCCAGAAAAAAATCATCAAAATCTGTTACAAACTTGTGTGGGTTTTTGATATTATTGGAACCATAGAAACCGCTATTCCATTCATTTTCTTTTGCATTCAAATTGTTGACCCTTTTCGAGTTTTGGTTGTTTCTCATTTTGAATAGCTGCTGGATATTTTGATTTTGTTTCTTGAGTTCGATTAAGGACTAAAGAGACACAAAAGAAGTGCGAAAAGGTAAGAGTGTGTGAGACCATAAGAGGGTAAGAGCTAGTTAGAGTGAAAACACGAGAGTGAGTGTATCACTCTTGAGTTAGGTTTCTAATCTTATTTTCCAGATTCTAAACATGCCCAATAATCAACACGAAGATATTTGAAGAAGTTCAACAACAAGCCATTCCGAACCTTCAAATGCAAGCGATGTTGGGGAAATGAGGCTTATGCTGAGGGCTGAGCTAGAACCTATTCAGGAGAGGTAGGATAGGGGAGAAATGGGAACACCTAGGGGGCAGCAACATGAAGATCCCAATAGGCAGCAAGGTGGGCGTGTTCGTTGGGATAATGTTGAGGAAGAAGCGGAATTGGTGTTTGAAGAGCCATATATGAACCGGGGAAGGTTTGAGCACGGTTGTTGGAATAGAGAAGCTAGGATGGGTGGACCTAGGAGGGAAAATGATCTAGGGAACATAAAGATCAAAATCCCATCTTTCCAAGGTAAAAATGATCTGGAAGCTTACTTGGAGTAGGAAACTAAAGTGCATATGATGTTTGATTGTCACAATTATTTAGAGATGAAGAAGGTTAAGTTGGCTGCAATTGAATTCACTGATTATGCCATTGTTTGGTGAGATCGATTACTGAATCATGGGAGGAGAAATAGAGAGTCACCTGTGGACACTTGGGAAGAGATGAAAATTTTTAGGAGTTGGCGGCGTTTTGTACCAAACCACTACTATAGGAGTTTTATCAAAAGCTGAAAACTCTTGTTACAATGACACCAAATCAGATTTATGAAGATCAAATGAGGTTACAAAAGAAAGAGAGTGAACAAAAGAAGAAGAGTGAAAAAGAGATTGAAAGTCAGAGAGAGGTCGAGAAAAATGAGAGAAGAAATTGAGAGAAATGAAATTGAGGGAAAAGAAAACGAGAGCATTTCTGCCATAGTTAGAGCGAGAGAGGAAAATTTTCAATTACATTGCAATAGAGAAAGTGAGATCAAGAAAGCATTATTTTCACGTCAATCATTTATTGTACTTATGAACAAGGAGACTCTTTTAAGTACTAATGATCTCGGCGGTTCTTTGCCAAGCAATATTGTTTCACTTTTGCAGGAGCTATATGCGCTGGTTCTATGGATGGAGACATGGCCACGTAATTTAGGTAAAGCACTTAAAGGCCCAACACAAGATGAACAAAAGGCATGCTAGTTTGGTGAAGTTCATTGAGACATTCCCATATGTCAGTTGGTGCAAACAAGGTAAAGAGAACGTCATGGAAAATGCACTTTCCCATATGTACATTCTTATATCTACCCTTGATGCTAAATCGCTAGGTTTTGAGTAAATTAAGGATTTGTATGCACAAGATAATGATTTTATTCATACATTTAATACATGTAAAAACGTGACATATGATAAGTTTTATCAGCATGAAGCATTTTTGTTTAGGAAAAATAAATTATGTTTGTCTATATGTTCTTTGCGTGAATTGTAAGAGAAGCTCATGGAGGAAGTCTAATGGGCCATTTTGGACTAGCTAAGACTTTTGGAGTTTTGCATGAATATTTCTTTTGGCCTCATATGAAGGGTGATATGGAAAGAATCTGTGAAAAATGTATCACATGTAAAGAAGCTAAGTCTAAGTTAGAACCTCATGGCTTGTACACCACTTTGCCTATACCTAGTGAACCTTGGACTGATATATTTCAATGGATTTTGTTTTGGGTTTACCTAGAACTAAGAGGGGGAGAGATTCAAATTTTGTGGTGGTTGATAGGTTTTCTAAAATGGCACACTTCTTTGGATGTCATAAAACCGATGAGCATCACATATAGCTGATTTGTTCTTCAAAAAAATTGTTAGGTTACATGGCATGCCTAAGGCCATTGTTTCAGATGGGATGTAAAGTTTTTTAGTTACTTTTGGAAGACTTTGTGGGGAAAGTTGGGAACCAAGTTATTGTTTTCTATCGCTTGTGATCCACAAACTGATGGTCAAACTGAAGTAGTGAATAGAAATTTTTCTTCGTTATTGTGTGCTATCATTAAGAAGAACTTGAAAACATGGGAAGATTGTTTGTCACATGTTGAATTTTCTTACAATAGAAGTGCACATTCTGCAACTAAGTTTTCACCGTTTGTAATTATTTATAGATTTAATCCTTTGTCTCCTTTGGATTTGATTCCTTTACATTTGAGTGAACGTGTAAACTTAGACGGAAAAAGAAGGCTGAATTCGTGAAGAAAATTCATGAGAAGGCACAGCTGAATATTGAAAGGTGGACTGAACAATATGTCAATCAAGCTAACAAGGGACGCAATAAGATAGTGTTTGTACCAGGAGATTAGGTTTGGTTGCACTTAAGAAAAGATCATTTTCTGGAACAGCGGTGCATTTAAGAAAAAATTGTTTTCCGGAATAGCGGCGTTCAAAGCTGCTACCTCGGAGTGATGGACCATTTCAAGTGGTGGAGCGCATTAATGACACTGCTTACAGCTTGACTTACTAGATGAGTACGATGCTAGTATGTTGTGGATCCTGTTGCACAACCTCAAAGGATGGATCCATTTTAAGTACTAAGAGGTCAAATCACAAAAGCTAGAGAAAAGAGGATGGATGAAACACTTAATGGGAGTATGATGTGGAGCATGACATGGAGGTTGACAGCCTACTTGGAGCATGACATGGCATCCAAGATGACAGTCTACATGGAACATGTCGTGGCGTCCAACATGACACCTCACATGGAGCATGATGTGACATCCTGCATGAACCATGACATGGCATCCAACATGGCAGCCAACATGGAGCATGATGTGGCATCCAACATGGCAGTCTACATGAAAATGACAGGGCATCCAACATGGCAGTCTACATGAAAATGACAGGGCATCCTACATGGCATTCCACATGGAGCGTGATGTGGTGCCCAATATGGTAGTCCGCATAGAGAATGACTTGGCATTTTAAATGATGACAAGGAAGCAAGACAACTTGGCAGTCCTAACCTAGATGTGGACAATCAATAGGAGTCTACTAGAGCATGACACCTTGACAATCCTAACCTACAAGTGGACAACCAATAAGAATTTTTTGGGTGGATTACTAGTTTCTTATTTACTGCAGTTAATATTTTCTTTATCTTTTAAATTTAGTTTAGGTTTTTTAAACACTTTAGGACTCTGTGGCTTATAGTTTTTCTATTTAAGCATGATTTTACAATGTATTCAAGAACTTGGTTCAATATAATTTTTTTGTGAGAGTTTTCTCTTTGTTTTTTCTTAGAACTTTTTAGACTTATCAAGAATATTTTTGTGTCACCTAAAACCTAGACTTATCACTCATATTTCCTTCTTGTTCTTGAGTGTGATGTCTAAACTATACCTTTGGTTATTTTCGAAGCATCAATTTCGGTTTAGGTCTTATACTTAAGGTTCTCTTTGTGTCATAGAAAACGGGTCAGGGTTTTTTCTTCTTTAAAATCGATCCTTGGTTCTTGAACCATCATGGTTATCGGGTTTCATCACAAAGTGACGGTGAGGTTCGTATGATTTGGTGTCAGAGCTTTTGGTTCTCCAAAGATCAGATTAAATTCTGATTTTTTCCTGATTTTGATGGTGGTTCTGAAAAATGATCATAACTTTTGATCTAGGTGTCGAAATAGTCACTATTGCATATGAAATCAAACGGATTTTCGAGACCTACAATCTGTACATGAGTTGTGGAGCCAGATTCTATTATTTTGATCACTTTCTAGGTCGTTTAAATTATCTATGCAGTTTCATCTAAAAATCAGAATTTCAAATTTCAATCGAATTTCTAATGTTTTAGTTATCATCTTATCATCCTATTTGTCTTATCTTATCATAGCTTGTCCTTATCTTATCTAATCATGATCTTATCTTATATTATCTTATCTTATCTCATCTCATCTTATCTTTTTCTTATCTAATCATTAACTATATCTTATCTTATCTTATCTAATCATTATCTTATCTTATCCTTATCTTATCTTATCTTCTCTAAAAAAAGATCGATAGTATAAACTGATCTCCTTTTCTTTCCTTATCTCTAATTTTATCCCTTAGTTATTTCCTCTCCTTATCTTCTCATAGTATTTGATTTGTTTAGGTCTTTTGCTTGTTGCTTCATTTCTTCTACTAATATTATTCTCTTTCAAGTATGTCAAACAGAAATAATAGCGGAGGAATGGCTGAAGGTGGTATGTTAAATTTACAAATGGAGGCATTAGTCGGAGAATTTAAGAGAACGTTAGGAGATTGCCTGGAAAGATTGCATGAGAGGATTGATAGGGTCGAATCATGGGTGGAGCAATATAGAGCTCCTATGGGGCATCGAAAGGAGAGACGATCACCTAGGGTTACGTATGAGGAAGAATTTGGAAATTACTTTGATGAAGAGGAGCGATATTCTCACATGGGCAGATTAGGCCATGGGGTTGGAGATAGGGATTCTGACATGGAATTATAGAAGATAGGTTTGGTGAGAGGGTGGATAACAAAGACATTACAGCATGTAACTGACATTACAGCATGACATTACAGATAGGTTTGGTGAGAGGGGGCTTCTAGTTCCATACCGAGTCAAAGAGACCCGATGGGAGGTGTTTAGTCCTAAACTAGATGAATTTGACTAAACTTGGATCTTTGGGCATGTTATGTACTCGAACTGACTTTTGACAACCAAAACAAGTTTGGGATAAGAATTTAAAGTGTTGTGATTGTTTTAGGAGCTTCTAGTGCCATACGGAGTCAAAAATACCCAATGAGATATATGTTTATGCCCAAACTAGACAAAGTTGGCTAAACTTGGATATTTTGGGCATGACATGTAATCGATTTGACTTTGGATACCCAAAACACGTTTGGGATAAGACTTTAGAGTGTTGTAGTTATTTTTGGTGCTTCTAGTGCCTTTTTTTTCGGTAAAATAAAAAATTGTATAAACCGAAGAAGAAACAAACAAATATACAAGGGGCATACCCCAGGAAAGAGACACAAATAAAAAGGAACCAGCCAACACACAAGCTGGAGGCACCCAAACACTAACAGAAGATTACAAGTGATAACATCCTAAAGAAACAGAAGAACCAAGCTTAATTGTAAAAAATAGAGGCATTCAATCCCCAGGCAAGCTGAATGGTTTTGTTATCTTCAGTCTCTGAAAACCCTTTAAGACTCAAAAATCTACCTTTAATGACATTTCTAATGCAAGCCAATACCACTTTCTTGTCCCTCATTTTGCCCTCAAAGACTCGATTATTTCTCTCTCTCCAGATATGATAGACAAACGAGCTGAACATAAGCTTCAACATAAGGCTCAAGAAGTAACCTTTCCTAGCTTTCACAAGGAGCCAGGAGATAAGTTGATTCCAGTTCCTAGGAGAAGACACCAAGCCACACAAACCAACCAAATTCTGCCAAATAAAGCTAGAATAAGGGCAAGAAGCAAACAGGTGTTCAGAAGATTCTGAAGGATGCAAGCAAAGAACACAGCTACTAACATTGGAAAACCCAGGAGAGGAGGTCCAAGCAGCCAATCTATCCGCAGTTGCAAGCCTATTAAGAACAGCAAGCCAAGTAATAAAGCTATATCTGGGAATATGCTTCTTAAACCAAATAAGAGGAGCCCATCTCACTTTTTCACTTGCTGGAGCCAGTTTCCTATAAGTGTGCCCCACAGAGAAAAGACCAGAGGGAGAAAGAGTCCAAATCCAAGAGTCCAAAGAGGACTCTTTAGGAGGGGGAAGATGGATCTCTCTAATAGTGATAAGCTCATGGGAGCTAGAAATAGGCCAGTTCCAAGCTGCATTCTGGATCACTGAGCTGACCTTGGTAGTCCAATCCCAACCTGTACCAAAATAAATCCTAGGACCAAACCTTTGAGAAAGAGCCCCCAAAGGGTGCCAAGGGTCCAAAAGAAGAGAGATCTGCTCCCCATTTCCCACAAGAGCTTTGCAATACCCAGCAAACTTGTCTCTGATTTTCAGAATTTTCCTCCAACTCCAAGAAGGATTAGTGGCAAGCTTAACCATGCTTCTAGTGCCATACAGAGTAAAAAAGACCCAATGGGGTTTGTTTGGGCCCAAACTAAATGAACTTGGCTAAACATTGATCTTTTGGGCATGGCAAGTACTCAATCTGACTTTTGACACTCAAAATATATTTGGGATAAGTATTTGGAGTGTTGTGGTTTTCTTAGGTGCTTCTAGTGCCATACTGAGTCAAAAAGACCAAATGGGATGTGTTTAGGCGCAAACTATATGAACTTGGCTAAACTTGGATCTTTTGAGCATGATATGTACTCGAACTGACTTTTGACACCCAAAACCATTTGGGATAAGAATTTGTAGTGTTGTTGTCGTTTTAGATGTCTCTAGAGACATACTGGGTAAAGTTCATCTAGGTTGTGCCTAAACACAATTGTGCCTAAACACATACAATTGGGTTTTCTTACCCAGTATGTCTTTAGAGGCATCTAAAACGACAACAACACATTAAACTCTTATCCCAACATGTTTTGGGTGTCAAAAGTCAGTTCGAGTACATGTCATGCCCAAAAGATTCATGTTTAGGCAAGTTTATCAAGTTTTGGCCTAAAAACGTCTCATTGCGTCTTTTGACTCCATATGACACTAGAAGCGCCCAAAATGACCACAACACTCCAAATTCTTGTCCCGAACATTTTTCTTGTGTCAAAAGTCAGTTCGAGTACATGACATGCCAACAAGATCCAAGTTTAGCCAAGTTCATCTACTTTGGCCTAAACACGTCCCATTGAGTCTTTTTGACTCCATATGGCACTAGAAGTACCTAAAACAACCACAACACTCCAAATTCATAGCGCAAACGTGTTTTGGGTGTCAAAAGTTAGTTCGAGTACATGCCAGTCCCAATAGATCAAAGTTTAGCCATCTTCATCTAGTCTGGGCCTAAACACGTCCCATTGGGTCTTTTTGACTCCATTAGGCACTAGAAGCACCTAAAATGACCACAACAGTTCAAACTCTTATCCCAAATGTGTTTTGGGTGTCAAAAGTAAATTCGAGTACATGACATGCCATAAAGTCAAAGTTTAGCCAAGTTCATCTAGTTTGGCCATAAACACGCCCCATCAGGTCCTTTTGACTATGTATGGCGCTAGAAGCACCTTCAACGACCACAACACTTCAAATTCTTATCCCAAATGTCTTTTAAGTGTCAAAAGTCAGTTCGAGCAAATTCCATTGGTCTTTTTGCTCCGTATGACACTAGACGAACCTAAAATGATGACAACACTCTAAATTCTTATCCCAAACATTTTTTCGGTGTCATAAGTCAGATCTAGTACATGACATGCCTAAAACATCCAAGTTTAGCCAAGTACATCCTGTTTGGGCCTAAACACGTCCCTTTGGGTCTTTTGGATTTTTTATGGTACTAGAATCACCTAAAACGACCACAACACTCCAAATTCTTATGCCAAAAATGATTTGGTTGTCAAAAGTCAGTTCGAGTACACAACCTAAACATGTATAGTTGGGTCTTTTTGACTCCGTATGGCATTAGAACCATCTAAAACGAGAACATCACTCCAAAATCTTACCCCAAATGGTTTTGGGTGTCAAAAGCCAGTTCGAGTACATGTCATTCCCAAAATATCCAAGTTTAGCCAAGTTCATCCACTTTGGGCCTAAACACATCCCATTGGGTCTTTTTAACTCTGCATGGCAGATTACAATGTTTAGAGAGAGAAGCTCTCCCTTCTCTCTAGAAACCAGGTGAGGCTTAGTTTCTAAAATGGTGAATGATGCTTATTTTGAAACCAAGACTGAGCAAGGTTCAAATATCAGTAAGAAAAGTTCGGGTAAGATGAGCTTTCAGTCTCATGAAGATGTTCTAAAGTTTACAGGAGATGGGAGTTCGATGCTGGAAAACCCAGAAGTCAGAGTTGCTTCTAGCTCTTCCTTGGAGGAATCTCCAAGTTTGGATAAGATTTTAGGTATGGAGAACAAAGAAGTTGGTGAGAAGAAGGTGTGTGTTCGTGCACTAAATGTGGCAGAAGCACTTGCTGCTCGTATTAATGGAGATGACGAGGAGCATGCTACTTGTTTTGGCACCTTTAGCTACAACCTTAACTCACCAAATAAGGGAGGAAAGGTCCAAATGGCCATTAATGGCAATGATGAGGCTGCTTCTAGCTCTAATGAGGAGCAAATCAAAGGTTTGGATGAGCTCTCAATGTCTTGAGGGCACATTTGTTTGGTCCCTTCTTCTCAGGTACACAATGACTTGTTATTACTGGATTCTAGTGCTTTAAGGGTTCCTTCATCATTTGGTGGAGCCCCATGTTTTGTAAATGAAGCTTTTACAGGTGCTTCTAAGGACAAAGAGCATGTTCAGAAGCAAACAAGCTTTCCCTTGTCTGAAAAACTAAGGCAAATCACCAAGGGTTCTCTGGCCAAAGGAGGAGCACGAAGAAGAGAGATGATCAAGGGTGAAATCTTTTGTCCATTGGTCAATGAGGCTGTACTTGAGAGCCAATCAACTCCTGCCACCTCACCAATTCTAGCTAACCCTAGTTGTGCATGGAGTACAAACAATGGCATGCATTCTGATCAAAAAGTGAAAGGACAAAAGCAAAAGGAGAAAGGACACCTACTCTTGCATACCTTGGGCAACAACAAAGCTAAATCTTTGCTTGCAAGGACAGACAGCCTGCCCCAAAACCCGGAGCAAGGACAATCTGTCTTAATTGTGGCTGTACCTGAAGATAAAGGTGATTTGACATTGCCTTTGCCCAAGACATCCTTGGAGCACGTTTTAGGTACCCTTGTACTACCACCTATGCATGGATATGACTCCTCCACGTCAGCTCCATCAAGGACAAACAACCTGCCCCAAAACCCGGAGCAAGGACAGCCTCTCCTCTTAATTACAGTTGTACCTGAACATAAAAGGGATTTGACCTTGCCTTTGCTCAAGACATCCTTGGAGCATGTTTTCAGGTACCTTTGTACTACCACCTAAGCATGGAAAGGACACCTCCACGTCAGCTTCATCTTCTCCAACAGCTCGAAAACCTCATTCATCCATTTTTCCAGAATTCAATCAAGTAGTTGATGATCTTGGGTTAATGCTTTTACTCAGGGGTTTAGACAAAATTGTGAGTATTATCCTTCCCCCAAACCTTTGGAACCTTTAAAGAATAAGGAGGTGGCTGCTAAGGGTATTTCTGAAACCCTTAAGTGCAACACTATCTACCATAAACTTTGTGAAGCTTCACCTAAAGCTCAACAAAAGGATGGATCTTGGGCTGATAAAGTTAAGAGAAACCAACCTAGTAGGTTTGAGCTTGAGTTTCAGGAGTCTACAATTTATGAAGAACATAGGGTCATTGTAAAGCTCCCTGACTTTGTTACCAAAGACAGCTTTGCCAAATGGGAGACTTGTTTGGTTGGCTATTTTGTGGGTAAAACAGCTCCATTACACTTGGTTAAGAGGATTGCGTTGCAGCTTTGGAAAGGGAGAGGTCTCCTTGATGTTCAAGCTTCCAAAGGACTCTTCTATTTCAAATTTGATAACTTAGAACATCGAGATTATTTCTTTAAAGATGGACCTTGGCATTTGTTAGGGAAACCTCTTATTCTGCAACCATGGGAGCCTAATGTCAAATTCACAAAGGAAAAGTTAGCTAAGATCCCCATTTGGGTGAAACTTTGGAATGTTCCCCTTGAGTTGAGAACCTCTGAAGCTCTAAGCTACATTGCTAGTGCAGTGGGTAAACCCCTATACTCGGATCACTTGACTGCAAAAGGAGTGAAAAGAGACTTCGCTAGAATCTGTGTTGAGATTTCAACCAAGTCAAGAATCCTTAAGCATCTTGATATTGATCTTGGTATTGAAGGATGGGATCCAATTGATGTTTTTGTAGAGTATGAGGGCCTACCAAAGAGGTGTGACAAGTGTGATATCTTTGGTCATGATTGTGATTTCATCCAGCAAGCTAAAACACTTTCTCCTAATCCCCAAGCTACAGCCCCATCTCTACCACAATCCAACCCTAGCTCCACCTCAAACTCCCCAAATCACTCCTCTCCCTCATCCCCTACACATTCCACCCCAAAACAATCCCCCATTTCTCCCTCACTTCTCCCAAACACCACTCCCTCAACCCATTTGGATGATGACAGTGGCTGGATTGAGATTCCATCCAAGAGATCAAGGAAGAAAATCAACTCAAAAGTGGGACTTGAATTGGCCTTAGTGCAGACCAAGACATAGTTGAAGCTTCCCAACTAAGGGTTGAACCTATTGAGCACTCAACTGAGGAAGAAGAGGATAATCTTGCTGTCGTGAGCAAGAACCAAGAGCTTTCCACCCCTTCACCTTCTCTAAACACTTCCAGCTCAAGAAAAAGGAGAAAGAAGAAGAAGAAGAAGAAGGTTAATGGCACACCACACCCTGCAAAAGGGTAGAGATAAAGGAGTTGCAGCTAGTGGGGAAACCCACAACCCACCCATTCATGTTTAATCTTGCTACTTGGAACATTAGGAGGCTCAATGACTCCTTAAAACAAGCTGCTGTGAGGAAGCTTTGTAAGAATTCCAATCTTTCTCTTTGTTCTTTACTTGAAACTAAAGTGAAAAACTTTAAATTCACTAATCTTGCTAAGGCCATTTTTTCTTAATTGGGAGGTGGTAGCAAACTACAATTTTGCTGCAGGGGGTAGATTTTGGGTTGCATGGGACCCAAAAGTACTTGATGTAATAGTTTTGGATACTACTGACCAAGTTTTATTTTGTTAGCTTACTATTAAGCATTCTAATGTTGTATGTTATATCACATTCGTATATGCTTCAAATTCTAAAGTGATCAGGAAGAAGCTTTGGGAATCCTTGTGCTCCCACCACTCACTCACTTCTCATGCCCCATGGCTTATCACCGGAGATTTCAATGTTATTGCCTCCCCTAGTGAGAAATCAGGAGGAGCTAAGGGATGGGATGATGGCATATTTGACTTCAACAAATGCACTTTCACTACAAATCGCTCGTTGGCTCGAAATCAACCTACCAAATTGTAGTCTTCAAAGTTTTGCTCGAGTTAATGTAGGTGATCGAATGACTCTGAGGAGGTTGGAGCTCTCTGTTTGGAAGAGGCATTTTTTTAAGTCTGGTATTCGATTTCTAGCATGTCCTGTTCTTCGAGTATTCAGAAAATTAAGGTTCAAGTTACCAAATTGAATTCTGTTCTTCGAGTTTTGTTCGTTGATTTTCAGAAATTAGGCTTTGAGTATTCAGAAAATTCTGTTTTGATCAAAACTCGAGTTCTGCTCGAGTTACCAAACCGAGTTTTGATCTCTAATTTATGTATAAGGTCATATGCTCCCTTAATAAAAGTCACCTTCCCTTTAATGTTCCTAATCTTCAACTTTGAGTTTTTTTTCTTTTTTTTAGCTGTACTTCATGAAGACTAAAGTAACTACTAACTATTTTTTTTGGCTTGTTGTTGATTGTTAGTTGCATGTTTAAGCTGTAGAGGCATTTTTTCAAGGTGTTGGTCTGTAAGGTGTTATATAGCTGTTTCTAAACTTTCCTTTAAAGAAAAGGTTGCTCCTAAATTGGTGAATGCTTCGTTTGAAGTTTTCAGATACTTTCTACATTTATGATCATATTTATTGTTTAAGTTGAAAGAAAATTGATAGTTATATTATTGCATATTATGACTTTTGATAATAGAGTAACTGTTGAAGATTATGGATACGTCATCATTTCATAACCCCCGAGTATCTGACGCTTTTGTCCACTCAGCCATCTCTCCCCAATTGAAAAATGAAAAAGGATAATTATTATGATACATTACATAAAAAGTAAGGCTTGAAAAAAGCCCTTCTTTCTCTCTGTTTATTATATAGATATATAATTATTTAGCTATATAAAGATATAGCTAAAAAAATATAAACATTACATGTAGAGAAGCTAAGTCTAGGTTGAAACCACATGGGTTGTATACACCACTACCTGCTCCTAGTGAACCTTGGACAGATTTGTCTATGGATTTTGTGCTTGGATTGCCTAGAACTAGGAAAGGCCGTGATAATATCTTTCTCGTGGCTGATAGATTGAGTAAGATGGCTCATTTTATACCATGTCATAAAACTGATGATGCTAAGTTGATTGCTGATTTATTTTTCAAAGAAGTTGTGCAATTACATGGCATATCTAAGGGCATTGTTAGTGATAGAGATGTTAAGTTTTTGAGTCACTTTTGGCATGTGTTATGGGGAAAGTTAGGAACTAAGTTATTGTTTTCAACAACTCGTTGCTCTCAAACTGATGGGCAAACTGAGGTAGTTAAGAGGACATGGATTACTTTACTTAGGGTAATTATAGAAAAGAACATTAGGACATGGGAGGATTGTTTGCCATTTGTGGAGTTTGCATACAATAGGGCTGTTCATAGCACTACTCATTGTTCTCCATTTGAGATTGTTCCGCTTACTCCTATTGCCACCAAACAATTTTGTGAGTGTTGATGCTAATTCTAAGGTAGATTTGCTGAAGAAGTTTCATAAGCAAGTTAAAGAGAGGATTGAAAAGCAAAATGCTCAACACGCTTCACGTGTGAATAAGGGATGAAAACCAATGATTTTTCATCCTGGAGATTGGGTTTGGGTGCATTTTCGTAAAGAGAGGTTTCTGCTTCAAAGAAAGTCCAAGCTCAGCCCTAGAGGCGATGGTCCTTTTCAAATTCTTGAAAGGAAATTGACCTGCCAGGTGAGTATAATGTTAGTGCTTCTTTTAATATAGCTGATTTAAGTCCTTTTGATGCAGGTGATGCATTAGATTCGAGGTTGAATCCTTTTGAGGAGAGGGGAAATGTTAAGGATAAACCTACACAGCAAGTTCTAAGGATCCAACATCTTAAAGATGAACATGATCAAGAAGGCAATGAGCAAGTTTAAGAGGTTTCTAGTCCAATTATCATGCCTCAAGGACCAATAACAAGATCGCGGTCTACGCAACTTCAACAAGCTTTAATCCACCATTTGCAAGGCTTAGTCAATTCAGCTAGTGAAGGTCTGCAAGGACATCAAAGCTTTGGGATAAGTGCAACGCGAGCCTAGTACAACTTGGTTCAAGTCCAAGATATTAATGGGTTGGATTAAGTATGTAATGGGCCATTTTTGTGTTACCTTTTGGGTTGAACGAAATTTCACTTTATTTAGAGTCCATTAGTTTTATTTTGCTTAAATTCTATTCTTAATTATTATTTAAAATATAATTAGGTTAGTTTCCTATTCTTGGGTTTTGGGATTTTAGTAAACATTTGTAAAGGCTATAAATATGCCTTGCTAGAATGTTTTAAGGGTGCAGAATTTTAATTTAGGAAAAACTAAAAGGTTGTTTTGTTTTTATCTTTGTGTTCTTGAGTAGAATACATGCTTTAAGAAATATTCAAGTAGATCGATCACCTTCTTGTGGAGTGTTTCGAAACTGGAATTCAGAAACAAATTTTCTTTATTCTAGTTCTTGATCATCTATCTAAGAAATCTATTTTTCTAGCATTTTCTGTGGGGTTGCTGCCGAATTGGGTATTGGATTTTCACGTTAATGCTTCGTGGGTTCCTATACATAAAGGGGTTCTCAAGCTTATTCTTGGAGGTTCTGTATCAAAGAAGGATGAAAGTTTGACCCAATTCAAACTTGTTGAAGAAAGAACCAAAGCTATTCGAAGATGCACAATCTTTTTTTTCGGTAAATTAAAAATTTGTATAAATCGAAGAAGAAACATACAAATATACAAGGGGCATACCCCAGGCAAAAGAAACAAAAAAGGAACCAGCCAACACACAAGTTGGAGGCACCCAAACACTAACACAAGATTACAAGAGATAACAGCCTAAAGAAACAGAAGAACCAAGCTTAATTGTCAAAAATAGAGGCATTCAATCCCCAGGCAAGCTGAATGGTTTTGTTATCTTCAGTCACAGAAAATCCTTTAAGACTCAAAAATAGATGCCATAATCCAGGATAGAAGAATGGATTGATAAGTCAGGGTATGTTGAAGATGCCATAATCCAGGATGATTAAACAGATTGATAAGTCAGGGTGAACGCCACAGACAAAAATCTGATAAGTTCAAGTAGTTTAAAAAGAGCTAGAGAGAATTTCTCTAAATTTTATTATCAATAATCTCCCTCTTTACAAAAGATAAACCCTCTTTATATCGAGGTTTGTTGTAGCACATAATATTAAAAGACATCTGATTTTAGTATAATTACTAATTAAGATAAACCTTAGTCTACCAAAAAAATTAAGATAAACCTTAAGAACTCTAAAAGAAAACTGAAATTATATTTGAAATATTAAAAGACACCTAAGTTTAATCTAATTGCTAATTTAACCTCTAAAATAACTTTGATGACATGGACAAAACCTTTATTATCATGTGGACTCATTTTTGCATGTAAATTTCCAGAACAACCCAAATCTCTTTGATTGGCCAATAAAGGTTTTCTATGAATTTCTGAGATCTAGCCCTTGTAATTGACCCATTTGGAATGAGTAATTGGCTCTCTTTGGTTTGCTTCTTGGTTCTCATCATATACAGAGTAAAAATGACCCAATGGGACATGTTTAGGCCCAAACTAGATGAACTTGGCTAAACTTAGATCTTTTTGGCATGTCATGTACTCAAACTAACTTTTGACACCCAAAACAAGTTTGGTATAAGAATTTGGAGTGTTGTGATTATTTTTGGGGCTTCTAGTACCATACAGAGTAAAAATGATCCAATGGGATGCTTTTAGGCTCAAACTAGATGAACTTAGCTAAACTTGGATTTTTTGGGCATGACATGTACTCAAACTGACTTTTGACACCCAAAAATACACATTTGGGATAAGTATTTTGAGTGCTGTAGTTATCTTAGGTGTTTCTAGTGCCATATGGAGTCAAAAAGGCCCAAGTATTGGCCCAAACTAGATTAACTTGGCTAAACTTGGATCTTTTATGCATGACATGTACTTGAACTGACTTTTGACACCCAAAATACATTTGGGATAAGAATTTGGAGGTTGTGATCATTTTAGGTTCTTCTAATGCCATACCGAGTGAAAAGACCCAATGAGATGTGTTTAGGCCCAATAAATAAACTTGGCTAAACTTAGATCTTTTGGGCATGTCATGTACTCGAACTGATTTTTGGCACCCAAATCACGTTTGAGATAATAAGTTAGAATGTTGTGGTCGTTTAGGTGTTTCTAGTGCGATACAGAGTCAATAAGACCCAACGGCATGTGTTTAAGACCAAAGAAGACAAACTTGAATCTTTTTGGTATGGTATGTAATCGAACTGACTTTTGATATCAAAAACACATTTCGGACAAGAAATTGGAGTGTTTTCGCTTTTTTAGGTGCTTTTAGTGCCACTTGGAGTAAAAAAGTCACAACGGGACTTGTTTAGGCCCAACTAGATGAACTTGGCTAAACTTAGATCTTTTGGGCATGGCATGTGCTCGAACTTACTTTTGACACCCAAAACATGTTTGGGATAAGAATTTGAGGTTTTTTCTAAGTGCTTCTAGTGCCATAAGGAGTCAAAAAAACCCAATGGGACGTGTTTAGGCCCAAACTAGATGAACTTAGCTAAACTTGGATCTTTAGGGCATGGCATGTACCCGAATTGACTTTTGACACCCAAAATATGTTTGGGATAAGAATTTGGAGTGTTGTGGTCATTTTAGGTGCTTCAAGTGCTATATGGAGTCAAAAAGACCCAATTAGACGTGTTTAGGCCCAAACTAGATGAACTTGACTAAACTTG
The DNA here is from genome assembly GCA_003255025.1 of Datisca glomerata. Taxonomy (NCBI): domain Eukaryota; kingdom Viridiplantae; phylum Streptophyta; class Magnoliopsida; order Cucurbitales; family Datiscaceae; genus Datisca; species Datisca glomerata. The sequence continues at coordinate 80,618 of QANY01006193.1, forward strand.
GATCTTTTGGGCATGACATTTACTCGAACTAAGTTTTGACATCCAAAACATGTTTGGGATAAGAATTTGAGTGTTTTGGTTGTTATAGGCACTTCTAGTGCCATACGAAGTCGAAAAGACCCAATGACATGTGTTTAGGCCGAAACTAGGAGAACTTTGCTAAACTTGGATCATTTGGGATAAGAATTTGGAGTGTTTTTGTCGTTTTATATGCTTCTAGTGCCATATGGAGTAAAAAAGATCTAATTGTGCGTGTTTAGGCCCAAACTAGATGAATTTAGCTAAACTTTGATCTTTTTGGCATGTCATGTACTCGGACTGACTTTTTTGCGTAAGCAAAAAAAATGATTGAACACGAAAAATACAAACAAATATACAAGGGCCATACCCCAGGAAATACAAGGCTACAAAGCCAAAGAAGAGATGAGCCTAGCTAGCTAAAGCCAAAATAAAGCTAAACCCAAAAAATAAGCCAACTAAAACTCAACGCATTACAAAAACAAACCAAATTCCTTAATACAAAGAAACAAATTAACATACTCAGTGCCTAAGGAGGCTCAAAAATCAAAAAACCCAAGCAGCTTGGAGAGACAGGTTCAACTCTGAGGCAAGGAAACCCCTAAGCAACCAAAGCCTATCCCTAATGGTGCCCGAGATAACCTTGATCAAAACAGCATTATCCCTGATTTTTCCTGGAAGATTCTGAGGTTCCTCTCCCTCCAAATATGGTAGATAAAGGCTATGAACATAAGCATCAGAATGGAGTTAACAAGGGACTTACCTTTGGCCTTAACTAGGAGCCAAGAGATCTATTGACACCAGTTGGAGTGGGGGCTGCTCAAACCACATTTAGCTAGAAGACCGTCCAAAATTGACCTTGTGGATTTGCATTCCACAAAAAAGTGCTCAGCTGACTCACACCACCCATACAAAATACACATGAAGGCTAATAGATGTGTAGGCATGGGCCAATGTTCCATTCTATCCTTAGTCAGCAACTTGCCTTTGATAGCCACCCAACAGAGGAAGCTAAACCTAGGCACATGGCGATTGAACCGAATCAGCTTAGCCCACCTCACACACTCCCTATCCGGAGCAAGGGCTTTATATGTATCTTTAACAGAGAAAAGCCCTTTCTTGCTAGGGGTCCAAGCCCAAGAATCCCTCACTAGACCCTTTGGAGAGGGGAGAGGGGTATCTATAATCTCCATAAGCTCAAAAGTGTTTGAAGAGGGCCAATTCCAGCAACCATTTTGAATCACCTTACTCAATCTAGAATCCATATCCACCTTGTACCCGAGAGAAGCCTTGGGACAAATTTGGTAATGAGAACCTCCAAAGGGTGCCATTGATCAGTAAGAAGCCTCACAGACTCCCCATTGCCAATAGTAACTTTGCAAAAGGGAGAGAATTTATCCCTTAATTTCAGAATCTTTCTCCAAACTCAAGAGCAAGCAGAAGGAGTAGGAGTAATAAAATGGTGCTTTTTTCACTAAGAAGGTGAAGCACCAATCCTTACACAAAGAATAGAAATCATTTGAGATTAAGAACCAAATGTGCCTTGCCACTGAAACTTCATTGGACAGAATCAAGTCCTTTAAACCAAGACCCCCCTAAGATTTAGGGAAGCAAAGATCCTCCCAAGCTACTTTGGCCCCAGATTGTTTGGCCTCATTAGCATTCCAAAGATAGTTCCTAAGGGCTGCTTGGACCAATTTAATGAACTTATTTGGGATAATAAACAACCTACATCAGAAATGAAACATAGCTGCCAATACTGACCGGATCAATTGAAGCCTCCCAGTAAAAGATAAATATTTTGTTTCCCAAGATCTTATTCTGGCCACAATATTCTCAAATAAGGAGTCACGGTCAGTCATTCCCAACTTAGAAGTAATGAGGGGGACTCCCAGGTATCTCATAGGAAAAGAACCCACGGTTAAAGGCATAATCTCCAAAATATGTGGTTGGACAGTACCAGACACCCTTGAGAAGAAGATCTGGCTCTTAAGAAGATTGGCTGAAGCCCAGATAAGGCTTCAAAGAGAAGGAGACCCTCCTTAAAAATTTGGACTGGTTTCACATTTTCTTTGCAAAAAATGAAGAGATAATCCACAAAGCAAAGATTAACTATATTGAGCTCTTTGCAACTCCAATGGAACTAAAAGTTAAGGTCTCGGGCAGCAAAATGAAGGTTTCCAGAAAGAACCTCCATTATTAAAACAAATAAATAAGGAGAAACAATGATATGAACCTCACCGTCGCTTTGCGATGAAACCCGACAATGATGGTTCAAGAACCCAAGGATCGATTTTAAAGAAGAAGAAACTCTGACATGTTTTCTATGACACAAAGAGAACCTTAGGTATAAGACCTAAGACCCAAATTGATGCTTCGAAAAGAACCAAATGTATGGTTTAGACGCCACACTCAAGAACAAGAAGGAAAAGTGAGTGATAAGTCTAGGTTTTAGATGCCACAAGAATATTCTTGATAAGTCTGAAAAAGTTCTAAGAAGAACCAAAGAGAAAACTCTCACAAAGAAATTATATTGATCAAATTTTTTTTAATACATTGTGAAACCGTTGTTAAAGAGAAAAACTAGAAGCCTAAAGAGTCCTAAAGTGTTTAAGTCACCTAAACTAAATTTAAAAGATAAAGAAATATTAATTACAAATAATAAGGAACTTGTAATCCACCCAAAAGACTCCTATTGGTTGTCCACTTCTAGGTTAGGATTGCCAAGGTGTCTTGATTACTTGTCATCATTCAAAATGCCAAGTCATGCTCCATGTGAGCTGCCATGTTGGACTCCACATCATGTCCCATGTAGGCTGCCATGTTGCATGTCACATCATGCTCCATATATGATGTCATGTTGGATGTAAACCATCATGCTCCATGTGGGCTGCCATGTTGGACGCCACGTCATGCTCCATGTAAGTTATGAAGTTGACAAGTCTAACTTCTTCTTTTCTAGAATTAGACATCTCCACACTTGTTTGGGCCTCCACTTGCTCCACTAGCATATTGAGTGCTTCAGCCATGCTCTTTGCTCTAGCTCTTGTGATTGGACCACTTGTTACTTGAAATGGATCCATCATTTGAGCTTGTACAACCAGATTCTTATTATTCCCTCCCTCTTGTGAAAGATTTGTCCTCAAATCGTCACTTACATCAAACGGGGACAAGTCAGTCACATTAAATGTAGTACTTTTTTTCGGTAAATTAAAAAATTATATAAACCGAAGAAGAAGCATACAAAATATACAAGGGGCATACCCCAGGAAAAAGAAACAAAAAAGAAACCAGCCAACTCACAAGCTGGAGGCACCCAAACACTAACAGAAGATTACAAGAGATAACAGCATAAAGAAATAGAAGAACTAAACTTAATTGTCAAAAATAGAAGCATTCAATCCCCAGGCAAGCTGAATGGTTTTGTTATCTTCAGTCACAGAAAATCCTTTAAGACTCAAAAATCTACCTTTAATGGCATTTCTAATGCAAGCAAAGACCACTTTCTTGTCCCTCATTTTGCCCTCAAAGACTCGATTATCTCTCTCTCTCTCCAGATATGGTAGACAAACGAGCTGAGCATAAGCTTCAACATAAGGCCCAAGAAGTATCCTTTCTTAACTTTCACAAGGAGCCAGGAGATAAGTTGATTCCAGTTCCTAGGAGAAGACACCAAGCCACACAAACCAACCAAATTCTGCCAAATAAAGCTAGAATAAGGGCAAGAAACAAACAGGTGTTCAGAAGATTCTGAAGGATGCAAGCAAAGTACACAACTACTAACATTGGAATACCCAGGAGAGGAGGTCCAAGCAGCCAATCTATCCGCAGTTGCAAGCCTATTAAGAACAGCAAGCCAAGTAATAAAGCTATATCTGGGAATATGCTTCTTAAACCAAATAAGAGGAGCCCATCTCAATTTTTCACCAGCTGGAGCCAATTTCCTATAAGTGTGCCCCACAGAGAAAAGACCAGAGGGAGAAAGAGTCCAAATCCAAGAGTCCAAAGAGGATTCTTTAGGAGGGGGAAGATGGATCTCTCTAATTGTGATAAGCTCATGGGAGTTAGAAATAGGCCAGTTCCAAGCTGCATTTTGGATCACTAAGCTGACCTTGGTAGTCCAATCCCAACCAGTACCAAAATGAATCCTAGGTCCAAACCTTTGAGAAAGAGCCCCCAAAGGGTGCCAAGGGTCCAATAGAAGAGAGATCTGCTCACCATTTCCCACAAGAGCTTTGCAATACCCAGCAAACTTGTCTGTGATTTTTAGAATTTTCCTCCAACTCCAAGAAGGGATTAGTAGCAAGCTTAACCAAGAAGATAGAGCTCTTATTGATCAAGAAAAACTTGCACCAATCCTTTCAAAGGGAGGCTTTATCCAAAGAGACCAGGAACCAGAAATGCTTAGCCACAGCCACTTCATTAGCTAGAGAGAGATCTTTAAGGTCCAAACCACCTTGGGACTTATCATGGCTCAAGTCACTCCAAGCCACTTTAGCACCAGAATGCTTTACAGCTGATGCGTTCCACAAGTAATTCCTAATAACCACCTGAATCATATTCAAGATCTTCTTAGGAAGAATAAATAAGCCAGCCCAGTATTGAAAAATAGCATAGAGCACGGATTTAACCAACTGTAATCTTCCAACATAAGAAATGTAGTTAGACTCCCAAGACTTCACCCTAGCTGTGATATGGTCTACTAGGGTGATACAATCTATTTTTCTAAGCTTTGAGGAAATCAAAGGAACCCCCAAGTATCTCATAGGAAGCTCCCCAATGCTGAAATTGCACAAGTCCAGAATTGCTTGAGAAGTAGATGGATGGACCCTAGACATGAAAATCTGACTTTTTTGTAGATTAGGTTGAAGACCAAACATAGCCTCAAACATTAAGCTATCCATAATAAGTTGAACAGAAGTAATATCACCCTTACAGAAGATAAAGAGATCATCAGCAAAGGACAAGTTAACAATACCAAGCTCCTTACACGTCCAGTGATAGCCAAAGTCCGCTTTATGAGAAGCATGCTTGAGAATAGCAGATAGAACCTCCATAACCAACACAAACAGATAGGGAGAGATAGGATCACCCTGTCTAAGCCCTTTAGCACCAGAGAAGTAGCCAGTCAACTCACCATTGACCACAATAGAGAAAGAAGGAGAGCATATACACTCCATCACGCAGTTAGAGAAATGATCAGGAAACCCCAAGCAGTCAAAGATTCTCCCAATACTCTCCCAATTCAAGCTATCATAAGCCTTTTTGATATCAACCTTGAAAGCACATCTGGGACTATTAGAAGGCCTATGGTAACCTCTAACCAGCTCTTGAGATAAGAGGATGTTGTCAGCAATTCTCCTCCCAGGCACAAAAGCAGTCTGGTTGCTACTAATAAGATCAGGGAGCACTCTCTTAAGTCTATCAGCAAGCATTTTAGAAATGCAATTATAAATAACATTACAACAAGATATAGGCCTGAAGTCACCAACCTTAGAAGGATTGGGGACCTTAGGGATAAGAGCAATGGCAGTAGAGTTAACCTGTTTCAATAATGATTGGGAGCTAAAAAACTCCAAAACAACCTTAGTAACATCTTTGCCCACAATATGCCAACATCTTTTGAAGAAACCAGCAGAAAAGCCAAGCTTAGAAGGATTGTGTGAATGTCTTCTTCTGTATAAGGGTGGTTGAGGATAGCTAAGTGAGCTTGAGAGAGCTTATTAGGGAGAATCTGAGAGAGAACACTCCAATCGACCTCCTGATCAATGTGAGAAGTCCCAAGAAGATTCCCATAATAAGAAAGAATTTGATCTTTGATAGCCTGGTCATCAGTAATAAGGTCACCCTCCTCATTAACCAACTGATTAATTCTGGATCTGACTCTATTCTTCTTTAGTTTCAGAAAAAAGAAAGAGGAATTCTGATCACCCAAGGCAAGCCAATCAACTCTGCTTTTTTGCCTCAGAAAATCTTCTTCTGCATTCCTGAGCTTAGTGAAATCAGCTAATCTAATTTTCTCCTCCTCTTGAAGAGAGACAACACTAGGAGAGGCAATTAGGTCAGCTTGCACTTTAGAGAGGGCTTCTCTAGCCATAAGAGCCCTTTTAGAAATATCTGAGCAAAAAGAGGCATTAAATTGCTTAAGAGCAAATTTAACATATTTAAGCTTCTTATAGAGACAAAACATGGCTGTCCCAAACACTTCAACCTCCCACGCATCTTTAAGAGCAGCCTAGAAGCCTTCAAAATCCATCCAAAAATCAAAGAACTTAAAAGAAGGCTTAGGTCTAGCTGAGTTAGCCCTAAGCTGAATAATAATAGGAGAGTGATCAGAGATACCCGGGGTGTGAAAATGGCAAGTAGTAACAGGAAACAACGTAAGGGTGATATTACTTCTGTTCAACTTATTATGGAGAGCTTAATGTTTGAGGCTATGTCTGGTCTTCAACCTAATCTACAAAAAAGTCAGATTTTCATGTCTCGGGTCCATCCATCCACTTCTCAAGCAATTCTGGACTTGTGCAATTTCAGTATTGGGGAGCTTCCTATGAGATACTTGGGGGTTCCTTTGATTTCCTCAAAGCTTAGAAAAATAGATTGTATCACCCTAGTGGACCATATCACAGCTAGGGTGAAGTCTTGGGAGTCTAACTACATTTCTTATGCTGGAAGATTACAGTTGGTTAAATCCATGCTCTATGCTATTTTTCAATACTGGGTTGGCTTATTTATTCTTCCCAAGAAGATCTTGAATATGATTCAGGTGGTTATTAGGAGTGACTTGTGACTTGATAAGTCCTAAGGAGGTTTGGACCTTAAAGATCTCTCTCTAGCTAATGAAGTGGCTGTGGCTAAGCATTTCTGGTTCCTGGTCTCTTTGGATAAGGTTTCCCTTTGGAAGGATTGGTGCAAGTTTTTCTTGATCAAGAAGAGCTCTATCTTCTTGGTTAAGCTTGCTACTAATCCTTCTTGGAGTTGGAGGAAAATTCTAAATATCAGAGAAAAGTTTGCTGGGTATTGCAAAGCTCTTGTGGGAAATGGTGAGCAGATTTCTCTTCTCTTGGACCCTTGGCAACCTTTGGGGGTTCTTTCTGAAAGGTTTGGACCTAGGATTCTTTTTTGTACTGGTTGGGATTGGACTACCAAGGTGAGCTCAGTGATCCAGAATGCAGCTTGGAACTGGCCTATTTCTAACTCCCATGAGCTTATCACAATTAGAGAGGTCCATATCCCCGCTCCTAAAGAGTCCTTTTTGGACTCTTGGATTTGGACTCTTTCTCCCTCTGGTATTTTCTCTGTGGGGCACACTTATAAAAAACTGGCTCCAGCTTGTGAAAAAGTGAGATGGGCTCCTCTTATTTGGTTTAAGAAGCATATTCCCAGATATAGCTTTATTACTTGGCTTGCTGTTCTTAATAGGCTTGCAACTGCGGATAGATTGGCTGCTCGGACCTCCTCTCCTGGGTCTTCCAATGTTAGTAGTTGTGTACTTTGCTTGCATCCTTCGGAATCTTCTGAACACCTGTTTGTTTCTTGCCCTTATTCTAGCTTTATTTGGCAAAATTTTGTTGGTTTGTGTGGCTTGGTGTCTTCTCCTAGGAACTTGAATCAACTTATCTTGTGGTCCTTGTGAAAGTTAAGAAAGGTTACTTCTTGGGCCTTATTTTGAAGCTTATGTTCAGCTCGTTTGTCTACCATATCTGGAGAGAGAGAAATAATCGAGTCTTTGAGGGCAAAATGAGGGACAAGAAAGTGGTCTTGGCTTGCATTCCATATGCTATTAAAGGTAGATTTTTGAGTCTTAAAGGATTTTCTGTGACTGAAGATAACAAAACCATTCAGCTTGGCTGGGGATTGAATGCCTCTATTTTTGACAATTAAGCTTGGTTCTTCTGTTTCTTTAGGCTGTTATCTTTTGTAATCTTCTGTTAGTGTTTGGGTTCCTCCAGCTTGTGTGTTGGCTGGTTCCTTTTTTGTTTCTTTTACCTGGGGTACGCCCCTTGTATATTTGTATGTTTCTTCCTCGGTTTATACAATTTTTTAATTTACCGAAAAAAATCAATACGTCATCAAAATAAACAACGACAAAATTTCCCATGAAAGTACGTAAAACATGGTTCATTAATCTCATGAAAGTTCTAGGTGCATTAGTCAATCCAAAAGGCGTTACTAACCACTCATATAAACCATATTTTGTTTTGTAAGCCGTTTTCCATTCATCTCCTTTCTTTCATCCTAATTTGATGATATCCACTTTTAAGATCAATTTTAGTAAACACACAAGAACCATGCAACTCATCAAGCATATCATCTAATCTAGGAATGGGATGGCGATACTTTACGGTGATGTTATTTATGGCTCGACAATCAACACACATCCTCCATGTTCCATCCTTTTTAAGCACAAGCAATACGGGGACAGCACATGGACTCATGCTTTCACGTACACACCCCTTCTCCATGAGCTCATCAACTTGTAAGCAGCTCCTTCGTCTCCTCCGGATTGCTTCTATTAGGGTTGTTTGGAATGGAAGCTCTGGGTACAAAGTCAATTTGATGCTCAATTCTCCTAATTGGTGGCAACCCTTTTGGCATCTCCTCGGAGAAAACATCTTAAAAGTCCTGCAAAATAGATGTAACAACACTAGGAAAAGAGTGATTAATTTCGTTAGTGGAAAAGCAAGCCTCTTTGTACAAAAGTACAAGTAAATGCCGCTTGGAACTCAAAGCTCTTTTAATCTCACTCTCTTTTGCATAAAAACTTTCTTTTTTCTTCTCTTGATTTTTCCCACTTCTCTCGGCCAACTCTCTATTTCTCTCTCTTTTCTTTTATTCAACCACTCCTTTTTTTGAACTCTCACTCTCTTGATACATTCTCACTCTCTCTTTCTTTTTCATTCTCTCTATTTAACTTCAATTGATCTTCATGCACTTGTTTTGGGGTGAGGGGAGCAAGAGTAATGAGTTTCTTATCAATTACAAAGGAGTATCTATTTTTATAACCGTCATGAGTGGCTTTTCTATCAATTTACCATGGCCTTCCCAAGAGAAGATGACTTGCTTGCATTGGCACGACATCACACAAAACTTCATCGTTATACTTGCCAATAGAGAAAGAAACTAACACTTGCTTATGCACCTTGATTTCCCCACAATCATTCAACCATTTCAGCTTGTATGGATTAGGATGTTTTTGTGTAGGCAAATTTAGTTTTTCCACCATGTATGTGCTAGCCACATTAGTACAACTTCCCCTATCAATAATCATACTGCACACTTTATCATTAACAAGGCATATAGTATGAAAAATATTTTCTCGTTGTACCTTCTCATCTTCTTTGGCTATAGCACTAAGAGCTCTTCTTGTCACCAAAATTTCATCATCAACCGGTTCTTCAAGGTCACTTGCATATTCTAATGGTGGCATGGACTCCTCTTCAGATTCACTTTCAGTTTCCATAGGACATTGAGAAGCAATATGACCTACTCTCAAACACTTAAAACATTTAATATCATGAGTTCTCGATCGTTGGAAATCGGGTTTACCTTGGTTTGATGTGCTTCCAACTTTGCTGTCCTTGGAGACCTCGGCTATTGGCTTGAAACTTGACTTCTCCTCCTTCTTCCAATTCGATTTCCAAGAGGTAGAGGATGAATTTGATTGCTGCCCTAGCCTCATGGAACCCTTCCTCTTTAGTTGTTGCTCCACTTTGATGGCCATGTGAACCATGTTCTCCAACTCCACATAGTGTTGCAACTCCACCACATTTGCGATGTCTCGATTTAGGCCAACTATGAATCTTGCCATTGTAGCCTCTCGGTCCTCATCCACATTGGCTCGTATCATAGCAATCTCAATCTCTTTGAAATAGTCTTCCACACTCCTTGATCCTTGCCCCAAGCTTTGTAACTTTTGGTAAAGATCTCGGTAGTAGTGGCTGAGAACGAATCTCCTCCGCATGATGGCCTTCATCTCTTCCCAAGTCTCGACTGGTCTCTCACCATTCCTTCTTCGATTCAACCCAAATTGGTCCCACCAAATGATAGCATAATCCGTGAATTCGAAGGCTGACAATTTCACTTTCTTCAACTCAGAGTAGTTATGGCAATCAAACACCAACTCCATTCTCTTCTCCCATTCTAAATAAGCTTCAGGATCATTCTTGCCTTGAAATGATGGTTCTTCATCTTAATGCTACCCAAATTGTTGTCCACTCTCTTGCCAAACCTATCTTCTCTATTCCCATGTCGGAATCCCCTATCTCTATCCCCACGGCCTAATCTGCCAATGTGAGAATATCGGTCCTCTTCATCAAAATCTTCCCCAAATTCTTCCTTATACTCAACCCTAGGTGATCGTCTCTCCCTCTGATGCCCAATTGGAGCTCTAGGTGTCTCCACCCGTGTTTCCATCCGATCAATCCTCTCATGAACTCGTTCCAGCCCATCTCCTAAAATTCTTTTCAATTCACCCACTAACGCCTCCATTTGTAACTTTGACATGCCAAATTCCGCCATTCCTCCACTACCATTGTTGTTTGACATACTTGAAAGAGAATAAGATAATAAAAAAATGGACCTCACAATCTCTTCCTCACGTGTTTACTCTCTAAGATAAGATAATGATTAGATAAGATAAGATAAGAAAAAATGATAAGATAAGATAAGATAAGATAAGATAAGTTATCACAAGATAGGATAATATAAGATTAGATAAGAAAATATAAGATAATAATGACAAGATGAGATATGATATGATAAGATAAGACAATGATAAGATAATATAAGATAGGATGAGATAGGATGAGATAGGATGAGATAAGAAAATATATGATAAGATAAGATAAAGTGAGATAAGAAAAGATATGGATAAGACAAGGATAAGATAAGATAAGAAAAGATAATATAATTTATGATAAGATGAGATAAGATATGATATGATAAGATATGACAAGATATGATGAGATAAGATAAGATGATAAGATGATAACTAAAACAATGGAAATTCGAATTTGAAATTTGAAATTCTGAATTTTTAGATGAAATTGTGCAGAAAACTTAAACACCTCGTGAAGTGATCAAAACGATGAAATATGGCTCCAGAATAAACGTACAGATTGCAGATCTGGAAAATCCGTTCGATTTGATATGTAATAATGACTATTTCGACTCCCCAATCCAAAGTTATGATCTTTTTTCAGAACCACCGTCAAATCAGAAAAAAATCAGAATTGAATCTGACTCTAGAGAACCAAAAGATTCCTATTGGCGGAAAATTCTAAAAATCAGAGATAAGTTTGCTGGGTATTACAAAGCTCTTATGGGAAATAGTGAGCATATTTCTCTTCTCTTGGACCCTTGGCAACCTTTGGGGGTTCTTTCTGAAAGGTTTGGACCTAGGATTCTTTTTTGTACTGGTTGGGATTGGACTACCAAGGTGAGCTCAGTGATCTAGAATGTAGCTTGGAACTGGCCTATTTCTAACTCCCATGAGCTTATCACAATTAGAGAGGTCCATATCCCCGCTCCTAAAGAGTCCTTTTTGGACTCTTGGATTTGGACTCTTTCTCCCTCTAGTATTTTCTCTGTGGGGCAAACTTATAAGAAACTGGCTCCAGCTGGTGAAAAAGTGAGATGGGCTCCTCTTATTTGGTTTAAGAAGCATATTCCCAGATATAGCTTTATTACTTGGCTTGTTGTTCTTAATATTACTCGGCAAAGAACCTGCGAGATCATTAGTACAAAAAAGAGCCTCTTTGTACATAAGTACAATAAAATGCCGGTTAGAACTCAAAGCTCTCTTAATCTCACTCTCTCTTGCATCAAAACTCTCTTTTCTTCTCTCTTGATTTTTCTCACTCCTCTCACCCAACTCTCTATTTTTCACTATTTTCTTTTGTTCAAGCATTCCTTTTTTTGAACTCCCACTCTCTTTATCTTCCTGACCCACTCTCTTTTTTTCATTCTCAATCTTTCTTTGTTTTTCATTCTCTCTTTTCAACTTCAATTGATCTTCTTGAACTTGTTTTGGGGTGAGGAGTACAAGTGTAATGGGTTTCTTATCAATTACAAAAGTATATCTATTTTTGTAACCATTTTGAGTGGCTTTTCTATCACATTTCCACGATCTCCCCAAGAAAAGATGACTTGCTTGCATTGGCACTACATCACACAAAACTTCCTCCTTGTACTTGCCAATATAGAAAGAAACTAACACTTGCTTATGCACCTCGATTTCCCCACTATCATTCAACAATTTCAGCTTGTATGGATTGAGATGTTTTAATATAGGCAAGTTTAGTTTTTCCACCATGTAAGTGCTAGCCACACTCGTACAACATTCCCCATCAATAATCATACTACACGCTTCATCACTAACAACGTATCTAGTATGAAAAATATTTTCTCGTTGTACCTTCTCATCTTCTTCGGCTATGGCACTAAGAGCTCTTCCTTTTACAGAAAGTTCCCCATTGACCGATTCTTTAATGTCATTTGCATCCTCTAGTGGTGGCATGGACTCCTTTTCAGAATCACTTTTGATTTCCACATTCTTGCTTGCAATGATGGTCTCTTCATCTTAATGCTAGACAAATAGTTATCCACCCTCTCACCAAACCTATCTTCTCTATTTCCATGTCGGAAACCTCTATCTTTAACCCCATGACCTAATCTGCACATGTGAGAATATCGCTCATCTTCATCAAAGTAATTTCCAAATTCATCCTCATACTGAACCCTAGGTGATCGTCTCTCCCTTCGATGCCCCATAGGAGCTCTAGGTTGCTCTACCCGTGTTTCGACCAATCAATCCTCTCATGCGATCGTTCCAAACCTTCTTCTAACGTTCTCTTAAATTCACCCACTAACGCCTCAATTTGTAACTTCAACATACCACCTTCAGCCATTCCTCCGCTACTATTTCTCATGAAGTGATCAAAACGATGAAATCTGGCTTCAGAATGAACATACAGATTGTAGATCTCAAAAATCCGTTCGATTTGATATGTAATAATGACTATTTCGACTCCCGAATCCAAAGTTATGATCTTTTTTCAGAACCACCGTCAAATCAGGGAAAAAATCAGAATTGAATCTGACTTCAGAGAACCAAAAGCTCTGATACCATATGATATGAACCTCACCGTCGCTTTGTGATGAAACCCGATAACTACAATGGTTCAAGAACCCAATGATCGATTTTAAGGAAGAAGAAACCCTGACCCATTTTCTATGACAGAAAGAGAACCTTAGGTATACGACCCAAAACCCAAATTGATGCTTCGAAAAGAACCAAAGGTATGGTTTAGACGCCACACTCAAGAACAAGAAGGAAAAGTGAGTGATAAGTCTAGGTTTTAGACGGCACAAGAATATTCTTGTTAAGTCTGAAAAATTCTAAGAAGAACCAAAGAGAAAACTCTCACAAAGAAATTATAATGATCAAAGTTTTTAATACATTGTGAAATCATGCTTAAATAGATAAACTACAAGCCTAAAGAGTCCTAAAGTGTATAAACAACCTAAGCTAAATTTAAAAGATAAATAAATGTTAATTGCAGTAAATAAGGAACTAGTAATCCATCCACCTAAAAGATTCCTATTGGCTGTCCACTTGTAGGTTAGGATTGCCAAAGTGTCATGCTCCAATAGACTCCTATGGCTATCCACTTCTAGGTTAGGATTGTCAAATTATCTTGCTTCCTTGTCATCATTTAAAATGCCAAGTCATGCTCCATGTGGAATGCCATCTAGGATGCCAAGTCATCTCCATGTGGGCTGCCATGTTGTATGCCATATAATGCTCCACGAAAGCCACCATGTTGAATGCCACATCATGCTCCATCAAGAATGTCATGTTGGATACCACATCATGCTCCATGTGGCTGCCATGTTGGATGCCACAGAATACTCCAGGTAGGCTCCCATGTTGGATGCCACAGCATGCTCCATGTAGGCTGCCATAGCCACGTCATACTCATATTGAGTGCTTCAGCCATTCTCTTTTCTCTAGCTCTTTTGATTTGACCGCTTGCTACTTGAAGTAGATCCATCCTTTGAGCTTGTGCAATTGGATCCTCATCAGATAATCCAAGGGGATTGAGCACACTTTCCATGGTGCTGAACAAGGCTGTTCCAAAGCTCAATTCTCTTAGAGCTAGAGTTTGAAGCATACACGAATGAAGCAAAGAATACCATTCCTAAAAGCCTCAAAGTGATTTTACACAAAATAGTCTGATTGAAGCTAAAAATAGACTCCACCTCAAGCAATTCTGGACCCAAGCAACCCAAATCCTCCCTCATTGAGAAAAATCATAATTAGCTAGAATCTGCCACTTAGGGAGCACACTTTGAGAAATTGAAGAAAACTTAGGGAATTTCACCTTAGTTTCCACCAATTCAGTTGAAAGTCTCTACATCACTTTCTGATATCCACTTTCTTGAGAGTACTATTGAAGCCTCTCACATTCTAAGTGGCAAGATAAGACCCGGAACATGTTTAGGATAAGAGCTCAGAGTGTTGTGGTCATTTTAGGTGCTTTTAGTATCATATAGAGTCAAAAGGATCCAATGGGAAATGCTTAGTTCCAAACTAGATAAACTTGGATCTTTTGGCCATGACATGTGCTCGAACTGTCTTTTGACATCCAAAACACATTTGGGATAAGAAGTTTAAGTGTTGTGGTTGTTTTAGGTGCTTCTAGTGCCATACAGAGTCAAAAAGATCCCAATGGGACGTGTTTAGGCCCAAACTGGATGAACTTGGCTAAACTTGGATCTTTTGGGCATGTCATGTACTGAAACTGTTTTTTAACATCCAAAACACATTCAGGATAAGAAGTTTCAGTGTTGTGGTTGTTTAGGCGCTTCTAGTGCCATGCAAAGTTTTTTTTTGGTAAACAAATTGTATAAACCAAAAGATACTTACACATGTACAAGGGGCATACCCCAGGAAGTACAAAATTAGAGCCTGATTAGAGGCTTAAGATCTGCATGTAAATTAAACTGGTAATATGTAAATTACTGAAATTAGATATCAATGCTTCATAAGACAGCCAAGGTTTACAAAATGCCTGGGTTAAGACCCCATCTATCCACTAAACGTAGATTAGTATCATTAGTGCCAAAACACTTCGAATCCCAAAGCCTTAATCTGACTAATTGTGAAATAGCTTCAGTTAGGATCTTGGAATCTCTGATTTTGCCTTCAAAAATCCTTGCATTTCTTTCTCTCCATATATAATAGATGAAGGAAGTAAAAGCTAGCTTAACTAGGACTGCTCTGAGTGACTTCCCTGTTGCATTAGCTAGCATCCAATCTACAAACTGATCCCAATCCCTAACCTGGCAGTGTAGATCACATTTGTTCACAAGTGTGGCCCATACTCTGGCTGCATAACAACAATTGATAAAAAGATGCTCATGTGTCTCCTGGTAGCCAACACAACACACACAATTAGAACAAAACCCTGGTGTTTGGTCCCATTGTGCAACCCTATCTCTAGTGGAAAGTTTGTTTCTCAAAGCCAACCAAGAGATAAAGCTGCACCTTGGGATGTGTTTAGAGAACCATATCACCTTTGCCCACTTAACCGGTTGTCTTGTAGGGGACAGTGCCTTATAGGTTAGACTTAGAGAGAAATCTCCATTCTGACTTGAACTCCATTTCCAAACATCTTGTCGTTGAGCTTGGGGAGGAGGAATTGGAACACTTCTAATCTCAAGAAACTCAAAGGTGTTTGAAGTTGGCCAATGCCATTGATTGTCTTGAATGACAACACTCACCATAGAGTCCATAGTCCAAGAAGTTCCTGACAAAAGTCTTTGCCCAAATCTGGCCCAAAGGACACCTAGAGGATGCCAATTATCTGTAAGAAGCTTCACAGTAGTACCATCTCCAATAGTTATAGAGCAAAAGGGCAGAAACTTGCTCCTGAGCTTGAGAAGCTTTCTCCAAACCCAAGATGGGTTAGAAGGAATGGAAACCAAGAAAATTGAACTCTTTCTGATTAGGTATGTTTGACACCAATCTTTCCAAAGTGATCTTTTAGAAGGGAGTAGCAAGAACCATAAGTGTTTGGCTATAGCAACTTCATTAGCTAGAACCAAATCCCTAAGGCCCAACCCACCTTGTACCTTGTCAAAACATAGGTCTGCCCAAGCTACCTTGGCCCCAGAAGCTTTAGTATCTTGGCCATTCCATAGAAAATTTCTTACCAAGCATTGGACTGTCTTCACCACTCTTTTAGGGAGAATGAAGAGACCACTCCAAAAGTTGACCATAGCCATAAGGACAGACTTGATAAGTTGGAGTCTTCCAGCATAAGACAAATACTTTGATTCCCAAGAACTGATTCTCATAGTGAGTCTGTCAACCAAACCTTGACAATCTGATTTGGTAAGCTTGGTTGTAATGAGTGGGACACCAAGATATCTAACTGGAAGAGACCCTTCTGTAAAACCCAGTTCAGCATGAATGATAGAAGACATCTCTGTGCTCACCCCTGATAAGAACAGTTGACTCTTTGAAATATTTGGTTGAAGCCCTGATAGCTCTTGGAAAATGGCCAAAGCTTCCTTAAGCACATGCACGCTTTTTTTGTCTCCTTTACAGAATAAGAGTAGGTCATCAGCAAAGCACAGATTAACTAAGTTAAGCTCTTTGCACCTCCAATGGAACTGGAACTCTGAGTGTTTGGCTGCAAAGCTCAAGATCCCTGTCAAGACCTCCATGATGATGACAAAGATGTAAGGAGAGATTGGATCCCCTTGTCTAATTCCTTTAGCACCCCTAAAGTAACCATGCAGCTCACCATTTATATTCACTGAGTATGAGGGAGAAGAAAGGCACTCCATGACCCAAGAAATGAAAACATTTGGGAAGCCAAGGCATTGAAAAGCTTTACCTATTAGTGACCAGTTCACACTATCATAGGCTTTCTTAAGGTCCACCTTGAGAGCACACCTTGGCAAACCAAGTGATCTATGGTAGCTTCTAAGTAATTCTTGGGAGAGAAAAATATTGTCAGCCATTCTCCTTCCTGGGATAAAAGCACTTTGGTTCTGACTTACGATGTTGGGTAATACAAGCTTGAGTCTTTCAGCAAGTATTTTTGTGATGCACTTGTAGACTACATTGCAGCAAGAGATAGGTCTAAAGTCCCCAATACTAGTGGGATTAGGGACCTTTGGTATTAAGGTGATTGCAGTTGAGTTAACCTCTTTTAGGAGGTTACCTGTAGTAAAGAACTCCAAAACAGCTTTGGTTACATCCCCACCCACCACATGCCATGCTTTCTTAAAGAACCCAGCTGAAAAACCATCTGGTCCAGGAGCTTTGCCACTTCCCATACTGAAAATAGCTTGCTTGACCTCATTTTCTTCAATGGGAAGAGCCAAAGGTACAGCCTGATCAGGTCCAAGCTTTCTTGGCAAAGCACAATCAAGTATACTCCAATTGACTCCCATTTCTTCATTTGGTGTACCCAAGAGATTTTTGTAGTAATCTAATATATGATCCTGGATCTCCTCATGGGAAGTAAGTAGAGAGCCTTGGTTGTCCAGGTGTGTAATCCTGGTTTTGAATCTATTCTTTTTCATACTTTGAAAAAAGAAAGAAGTGTTCTGATCACCCAACTGAAGCCACTGTACTCTTGACTTCTGCCTGTAGAAGCTCTCTTCAGCATGTCTAAGCTCAAAGAATTTGGAGCATGCATCTCTCTCCTGAGCCTGTAACAATGCATTTAAAGGGTCATTTCCCAACAAGTTTTGAATTGACTCCATGTGTGCTTCAGCCAATTTAACTCTAGAAGGAAGATCACTGCAAAATCTTTGGTTGAACCTCCTCAGTTCACCTTTGAGTGCCTTAAGCTTCTTACAGAGCCTAAACATTGCTGTCCCTGAAATCTCAGCCCCCCAAACTCTATCCAAAAGCTGCCAAAACCCTTCTCTTTCAAACCAAAACTCAAAAAACTTGAAGCTTACTCTTGGTTTATAGGAGTCCTTCTCCATTTGTAAGACAATTGGACTGTGATCAGAGATGCCGGGAGGAGCAAAGAGACACTTTGTGTCAAGGAATGAGTCCATCTAGTGAATATTTGCCATGGCTCTATCCAACTTACACATAATAAAGGTTCCATCATTATGCTTGTTTGACCATGTGAATTGACAACCTGAGTATGCAAGGTCCTACCGAGGGTGCGAATCCCTCTCTTTCTATGTCTATCGATGACTTGGTATTCTATATTTTTTATAGTTCCAGAAATATGTAGAATAGATAAAATCTTAAGAAGATTTGAAAATCAAGCAAGGAAAACTAAAATCTTATTTTTTATTCTTCACGTCCAGGATTACATCCCAGGTCATTAGATAGGAATCCGAAAATGAAGAGAGAAACAAAGAATATCACTACTTTATAAACAAATAGTTTGAGAGTAAGCATTACACAATCTCCAAGATCTTTTAAAAAAAGAGAGAATAGATTCTCTTTTTTTTTTTATACCGCATACCCTATTTTGACACCAATAACTGAAGTGATTTCTAGAAATATAAAAAAATTTCAGACATTCAGAGTCGAGTCGTTCATTACTAAAATTTTTTTTCATACCAACAATTATATATTGTGGGGCACTCTAATAGGGTCGTTCAATGGAAAAAAAAGTTCGAACAAGAAAATGAGAATGATCTAGATTTATCCCAGCTATACAAGAATTACAATATTTGACTCAAGGGTTCATACTCTATGTGAGACTTATCTGATCTTAGAAATTGTTAGAAGTTTTTTCGAGTAAATCATGAATTTTTCTAGGACAGTATTAAAAATCTCATCGAAAACTTACAGCAGCTTGCCACACAAAAGCCAATAGAAAAAAGAACAAAGGTATTACTGGCATAACATCTACTATTGGATTCAAAAAAGCGTAGACCTCAGGCAATTTGGCAAAGAAAAAACTACTTGAATAAAGAACAGAATGAAGACAGATACATAAGTAAGCATAACAAAAAAAATTTCTTTGTTCTTGAAGATAATTGTATTTATTTTGATTTGATTGAGTTAGTTGAGTTATTAATATGTTATTATTGATATAATGGATAAGGTAAAAATAAATAACATAAGTTAGGTAAAAAAACCTTTCTTTGATTTTCACTCGTCTAATAAAAAATCCTTTAATTCTCAAATCAAAAGAGAATAGAAGAAATCCTACTTTCATACAATATTTTAATTGAATTCTATTTAAAGATCAATAAATTTAGTTTCATTCAATATCTAAACATATCAAAATCCTAGCAACAATCTAATTTATTCTATAAATGTTTGGACTGGAATTGACGAACAACCAATACCAATATTAGTGTTTATTAGTGTTGAATAGAAATGGGGCGTGGCCAAGTGGTAAGGCAACGGGTTTTGGTCCCACTATTCGGAGGTTCGAATCCTTCCGTCCCAGAGTATACTATGCCTATTCTATATAATAGAATATATCTTATATATCATAATATTCTATATCGTATCAGAATAAAGATTGCCCCTTTTTTTGAACAACCTTCTGTTTAAGAGTCTAATATTAAATAGATTCTGATTCTTCTTTCTGAGAATGATTTTTCTTATTTCTTTTATTCGTATGCGTCAATACTCTAAATCATTTTATTCTAATGAATAATTAGAAATCTATGAAACAATTGAGACAGAGGTGATTGATACATCTTATTCACTTTATTTTAAGAAAAGATTTTAGAAAGATTATTGAGCCTTTGAAGTTAAATAAACTAGGCAGAAAATGAGGAAATCCTCTATTTATGTATTCTTTTCTTATTATTGTTATCGTTATATTTTATTTCATTGACAACCTTATTTATTTTTTATTTCCATTTTTGTGAAAAAGATTTGTGATCCTTAAATTAAAAATAGTTAAAATCAAATATCATATCTATAAGAATTTTCAAGGACAATTGAATTGTTTAGTCTATTTAATAGATCCGGGTATTCCCTAATCTCTTTCGTGATTCTTATCTTATTTTATCAAAACAAAAAGAATAACAACCTTAATTTTCCCTTACATTAGTCTTTTTTATCTAATATTCCACAAAAAAAAAAAAAACATATCCATATATAAACATATATATATTCATATATATATATATGAAATTTTATAGTAAATAAATCATACAAAATAGTTTATTCATCCAATATACAAAAAAATATGGGTTTACATAAATTGAATTCTGGCTGATATTTTTCAGAAACTACCCATTCATAATAGTATAGATTATTATGTACCTACTAAACCAATGAATATTCATGATTTCATAATTGAATCAATTACATACCGGTTCCAAAAAGCTAGAGGTTATGGTAAAACTTCGTTTAAAATGATGTGGTAGAAAGCAACGTGCGACTTGAAGGACATGATCAATTGTGGATTCGTACATCCACCATTTTATATTATATAGGAATGAAGATGCTCTTGGCTCGACATCGTTTGTTCTGTTCCATTATAACACTCATTTTGGGGGGGAGTGATGGAACTAGTAAATGATGGAGCTCGAGTAGAAAGTATTGATTCATTTATCAGGGGCAGAGATCTAGGGTTAGTGTCAATCAATAAGTTGAAACAACTTCTTAAGTATATTTTCGATATAGAAATCGAAAGGATCCGATTCGAGCAAGTTTCAAATTCAAACGTAAAAAAAATGGTATGTTGTTGCCATTTTGAAACGAGTAAAGATCACCGAAGTGATGTCTAAACCCAATGATTCAAGCCAAAGATAAAGGATCCCGGAACAAGGAAATACCCTTTTTAATTGTCTCAATAACTAAACTAGATCAGAATGAAGAATACAAATATTTCTAAAGAAGACAGGCAAAGGGGGTTCTAGACCGCTCAATTAATGAAATGCTTAAAGGTTTTCCTTTGAGTGAGAATTATCCAACTTGAGTTATGATGGTACAAAGAAGAATGATTTTTTTTCTTTTTCAGAAATGAATAAGAAAAAAGTATTTAAATCATAGTCTAATTGATTTGATAATCTATGGATCTATTTTACATTAATTAGAATTCTATACATATACAAAACTTCAAATTTTCTCGAGCCGTACGAGGAGAAAACTTCTTATACATTGCACTTGATTTTCGATCCCGAAGAGAAGGAAGAGATCTTCGTAAAGTGGGTTTTTATGATCCGATAAAGAATCAAACCTATTTAAATGTTCCTGCTATTCTATATTTCCTTGAAAAAGGCACTCAACCTACAAGAACTGTTCATGATATTTCAAAGAGGGCAGGAGTTTTTACGGAACTTCACCTTAATCAATAATCGAAATTCAATTAATGAAATACAAAAAAGAGGGTGTGGATGACTTGTCTATAGCTTAGGATAACCTTTTCCCTATTATTTCCCCCGCTCTTGTTATATTTATATACTACACTTATTTCTTAGTGCTATTCAAAAATGTCGCCTTCTGTAACGACAAAAATTGATTTTTTTATTGATATAAATTGATCTAAGATGGATAGAAAAAAGATCAATCTCATGAGCAAGTTTCTGCCCTTTTGCTCTATAACTATTGAAGATGGTACTACTGTGAAGCTTCTTACAGATAATTGGCATCCTCTAGGTGTCCTTTGGGCCAGATTTGGGTAAAGACTTTTGTCAGGAACTTCATGGACTATGGACTCTGGTGAGTGTTGTCATTCAAGACAATCAATGGCATTGGCCAACTTCAAACACCTTTGAGTTTCTTGAGATTAGAAGTGTTCCAATTCCTCCTCCCCAAGCTCAACGACAAGATGTTTGGAAATGGAGTTCAAGTCAGAATGGAGATTTCTCCCTAAGTCTAACCTATAAGGCAGTGTCCCCTATAAGACAACCGGTTAAGTGGGCAAAGGTGATATGGTTCTCTAAACACATCCCAAGGTGCAGCTTTATCTCTTGGTTGGCTTTGAGAAATGAACTTTCCACTAGAGATAGGGTTGCACAATGGGACCAAAGCACCAGGGTTTGTTTTGATTGTGTGTGTTGTGTTGGCTACCAGGAGACACATGAGCATCTTTTTGTCAATTGTTGTTATTCAGCTAGAGTATGGGCCACACTTGTGAACAAATGTGATCTACACTGCCAGGTTAGGGATTGGGATCAGTTTGTAGATTGGATGCTAGCTAATGCAAAAGGGAAGTCACTCAGAGGAGTCCTAGTTAAGCTAGCTTTTACTTCCTTCATCTATTATATATGGAGAGAAAGAAATGCAAGGATTTTTTAAGACAAAATCAGAGATTCCAAGATCCTAATTGAAGTTATCTCACAATTAGTCAGATTAAGGCTTTGGGATTCGAAGTTTTTTGGCACTAATGATACTAATCGGCGTTTAGTGAATAGATGGGGTCTTAACCCAAGCATTTTGTAAACCTTGGCTGTCTTATGAAGCATTGATATCTAATTTCAGTACTTTACATTTTTCAGTTTAATTTGCGTGCAGATCTTAAGCCTCTGATTAGGCTCTCATTTTGTATTTCCTGGGGTATGCCCCATGTACATGTGTAAGTATCTTTTGGTTTATACAATTTGTTTACAAAAAAAAAGATCAATCAAGTGAAAAAATGAAACTGAAATAATGGGTTCTATAATATAAATAAAATGGGTTCTATACTATAAATAGAAAATTTTGACATTATAGTAAATGGGCTGGGCTGGTTTTTCTTGGAAATCTATGAACAAAAAAAATAAGGGATTAAGCTTGTTTATTCTACTTTTGTTTATTGATTGAATAAACCCGAGATTTTTTCTACTTATTTCTTAATTGATTTTTTGTCTACACCTTTTTTTATATTTATGTTAATTATCTCTATAGTGCCAATCCAACACAAATCCTTAGTTTTAGCTTTTATTTATTTTATCTTTGTATTATATAATTATATTCAATTATTAGAATTATTATTATTTCTATATTCAATTATTAGAATTATTATTTATATATTGAATTTATATATTGAATATAGAATTACATATATTTATAGATATATTGAATTTCATATATTTAATTAAAATATTAATAAATAGATATTTCATAAATGGATAATAAATAGATATATTCTATTAATAAATAAGATATTAAAAAGGAAAAATGAAATATATAGAAATCAATAAAAAATAAATTCAATTGAAATAACTATTTCCATTTTTTTTTTTTTTTATTTATTAAAATTTTATTTCAATTTAGAATTCTTTTAAAATTTTTAATTCTTTTGTTTTCTCCATTGTATTCTTTTTTGACTATTCACATTCATATTGACAACAGTGGATCAAAGAAATATAATCCGATCGTGGATAAATGGATCTAGTTATCTACCTTTTATAGACTTGACTTTTTATTTTACTTCATTCACATGATAGGCTCATTGGATTTTCTATCATACACGAAGTTACTTTTGTGTGATATAGGAAGTTTTTTTTATAAAAAAAAATGGATAATTTAAGAAGGGATAACATAAGATACAAGAGACGGTATATCGATTTCTTATTTTATCTAAATCTTTACTAAAAATCTTTACTAAAAAATCAGTCGCTTTTCATCTCATCTGTTCATTTTTATGTTCAAAGTAAATTAGAACTTTTTTTATTTTTGTTATTTTCATATTTTGATTACGTCGTGCAATTCCATTTCATTTTTTATTCCGATTGTATCTACACATACTAATTATTTTTCTTTTTTTGGGTTGCTAACTCAACAGTAGAGTACTCGGCTTTTAAGTGCAGCTAGCATCTTTTACACATTTGTATGAAGTAAGGGTTTCGTCCATACTATCGGTAGAGTTTGTAA
Source organism: Datisca glomerata (assembly GCA_003255025.1). Lineage (NCBI taxonomy): Eukaryota > Viridiplantae > Streptophyta > Magnoliopsida > Cucurbitales > Datiscaceae > Datisca > Datisca glomerata. Next base: position 104,454 of record QANY01006193.1, read on the forward strand.
GACCACGACTGATCTTGGAAGGAATGAATGGAAAAAGCAGCATGTCGTATCAATGGAGAATTCGGGAAAATTTTTACCCGATCAGTCCAAAACCTTGTTTGAATTGGTGATGCGGGAAAAAATCAATTTCTAGTGGGGTTGAATGAATAAATGGATAGAGCCCCATGGCTCCAATTATAAAGAAATAAAAAGCAACGAGCTTATGTTCTTAATTGGAATGATTACCCGATCTAAGTATACGTTAAAAATATATTAGTGCTTGATGCGCGAAGGACTTTTCTCATGAGTGGATTATCGATTTTTTATGAGTCCTAACTATTAGTTATTCTACATTTTGGGGGTAGAGATGAATGTGTAGAACAAGCAGTATCTTGATAAAGAGATTTTTTCTTTTCCAAAATCAAAAGAGCGATTGAATTGAAAAAATAAATGATTTCTAACCATTTTCTTATCCTAAAATAAACCAATTAGATGGAAAAAGAGAATATAGAGAGTCCGTTGATAAGTCTTACATGTTTACGAGGTATCTATTCTTATTCTTTTTTTTTACTGCAATACCTTGATTTAACTGTATCGCACTATGTATCATTTGATAACCGAATAAATTCATTATACTATCCCTTGTTCAAATCGAATTTCAAATGGAGGAATTTGAAGGATATTTAGAACTTGATAAATATCGGCAACGTGACTTCCTATATACCCACTTATCTTTCGGGAGTATATTTATGCATTTGCTCATGATCATTTTTTAAATAGACCTATTTTGTTGGAAAATGTAGGTTGTGGCAATAAATCCAGTTTACTAATTGTAAAACGTTAAATTACTCGAATGTATCCACATAATCATTTGATTATTTCCAATAATGATTATAACCAAAATCCATTTTTTGGGTACAACAAAAATTTGTATTCTCCAATTCTATCATAAGGGTTTGCACTCATTGTGGAAATTCCATTTTCCCTACAATTAGTATCTTTCTTAGAGGAATAAGAAATAGCAAAATCTTATAATTTACGATCAATTCATTCAATATTTTCTTTTTTAGAGGATAAATTCCCACATTTAAATTATGTGTCAGATGTCTTAATACCATATCCCCTCCATCTGGAAATTTTGGTTCAAATTCTTCAGTATTGGGTGAAAGATGCCTCTTCTTTACACTTATTATGGTTCTTTCTTCACAAGTATTGCAATTGGAATAGTCTTATTACTCTAAAGAAATCGATTTCGTTTTTTTTTTCAAAAAGAAATCGAAGATTATTCTTGTTCCTATATAATTCTCATGTATGTGAATACGAATATAATTTCCTTTTTCTACTTAAGCAATCTTCTCATTTAGGATTAACATCTTATAGGGTCCTTTTTGAGCGAATCTATTTCTATGGAAAAATAGAACATGTGTAGAAGTATTTGCTAATGATTTTCTGGCTATCCTATGGGTCATCAAGGATCCTTTCATGCATTATGTTAGATATCAAGGAAAATCAATTCTGATTTTATGCACATCATGTTTCATACCAGGCCAAAAGAAATATGCTAACTGCATCTCTTAGGTCTCATTTACCCCAAAATGCCCCATTAAACCTCCTCCATGTGATTCCTTAATCAACAATTTTCTCATAGAACACTTAAGAATGCACAACCTATTTCTCTTAAACAAGAAACCATCAAACAAGTAAAGAAACAGCCCCATGATCACAAGATGCATATATTTCACCAAAATCATCATCATATTGATACAACTCTTTAATATGCTCAAAACCAACAATTTAGAACTGAGAGAATTAAGTAGAGTATACCTTCTGGATAATGCACCCGCAACTACATTCTCTTTACCTTGCTTATACTTAACCACATATGAGAATGTTTCAATAAACTCCACCCATTTAGCATGCCTACGGTTCAGCTTATCTTGACCCTTCAAATGCTTTAGATTTTCACGGTCAGTGTGTATCACAAACTCCCTAGGCCATAAATAATGCCGCCATGTTTGTAGAGCTCGAACCAAAGCATATAATTCCTTGTCATATGTTGGATACTTCAAGGCTGCCCCACTTAACTTCTCACTAAAGTACATTAGTGGTCTTTGGTCCTGCATCAAAACAGCTCCGATTCCTATGCCACTAGCATCACATTCAATCTCAAAAGTTTTATTAAAGTTAGGTAAAGCAAGCAAAGGTGCAGCACACAATTTATCCTTAAGTTCATTAAATGCATGTTCTTGTGCCTCACTCCAAACAAAACCAATATTTTTCTTAACTAACCCATTCAAAGGCGCGGCTATAGTTCTAAAATCCCTAACAAATCTCCTATAGAAACCAGCAAGCCCAGAAAAAACTCCTCACTTCACTAGCATTCTTAGGTCTTGGCCATTCCTTAATGGCTCTTACCTTGTCCCCATCAACCTCAATACCTTGACTAGACACTACAAAACCAAGAAAATTAACCCTTTCCAAGCAAAAACTACACTTCTTAAGGTTATCATACAACTTTTCTTGCCCAAGTATTTCTAGTACTTTACGCACATGCATGATATGATCATCTAAGCACCTAGAGTAAATGAGAATATCATCAAAGTAAACAACAACAAACTTTCACAAGTACTCACGTAACACATGGTTCGTCAATCTCATGAATGTGCTAGGTGCATTAGTAAGACCAAATGGCATAACAAGCCACTCATACAACCCGCATTTTGTCTTAAATGCTGTTTTCCATTTATCTCCAACATTCATTCGAATTTGATAGTAACCAGATTTCAAGTCTATCTTGGCGAACAAACAAGAACCATATAATTCATCAAGCATGTCATCTAACCTAGGAATACAGTGACGATACTTTACAGTGATTTTATCGCTACGGCTCCGGTGGGTTCCCTTAACCAAGCCACTGCCTATGAGTCGCCGGCTCATTCTTCAACAGGCACGCGGTCAGAGTCCTGGTCTCCTCCCAATGCTTAGAAGCTTACGGTTTCATGTTCTATTTCACTCCCCGATGGGGGTTCTTTTCACCCTTCCCTCACGGTACTACTTCACTATCGGTCACCCAGGAGTATTTAGCCTTGCAAGGTGGTCCTTGCTGATTCACACGGGATTCCACGTGCCCCATGCTACTCGGGTCAGAGCGTAAGCTAGTGATGCTTTCGGCTACTGGACTCTCGCCATCTAGGGTGCAGCACTCTACCGCTTCGCCTAGCAGCACGACGCTTGTATTGCTCTCCCACAACCCCGTTTTCACGGTTTAGGCTGCTCCCATTTCGCTCGCCGCTACTACGGGAATCGCTTTTGCTTTCTTTTCCTCTGGCTACTAAGATGTTTCAGTTCGCCAGGTTGTCTCTTGCCTGCTGAATGTCCACACACATCCTCCATGTTCCATCCTTCTTTGGCATAAGAATAATAGGAATCGACCATGGACTTAAACTCTCCCTCACATACCCCTTAGCTAGCAACTCCTTCACTTATTTTTGGATCTCCTTTGTCTCACTTGGATTTGTTCTATATGCTGGCCTATTGGGTATGGCAGCTCCAAGAATGAAGTCAATTTGATGTTCTATGTCTCTAATTGGTGGTAAACCACTTGGCATCTCCTCAGGAAACATGTCTTCAAATTTCTGCAAAAGATCAACAAACACACTAGGCAAAGAGGGGTTAAGTTCATTAGTTACAAAATAAGCCCCCTTGTACAAGAGTACAAATATTGGCCGATTGGAGTACAATGCATGTCTAACCTGACTTGCCTTGGCTACTAAACTCACACTCTTTGCACTTTTCTCTCCTTTTTCTTTTCCCTCTTTTTTTCACTCTTTTTGTTTTCACTCCTAAAGCACTTTTCTTGCTCTCCTTTTCTTTCTTTTCACTCCACTCTCATCCTTTCCATTTTACATTGGTCTTCATACACTTCTTTTGAGGAAAGAGGTGTTAGTATGGTTTTCCGTCCATCTTTGGTGAATGAATACCTATTGAGGTACCCATCATGCATAGCTCTCCTATCAAATTGCCATGGCCTACCAAGCAAAATATCTCCAGCATTCATAGGAACCACATCACACAACACCTCATCATGATATTTGACAATTGACAATGAGATAATAGATTTTCTATTCACCTTGATCTCACCACAATCATTGAGCCACTTAAGCTTGTATGGTCGTGGGTGTAGTGTAGTAGACAGCCCCAATCTATTAATCAAGATTGTACTCACCACATTAGTGCAACTCCCACCATCGATAATCACACTACATGCCTTGCCTTTAACATGACACCTTGTATGGAACAAGTTCTCTCACTGCTCCTCATGACAAGCCTCCTTCAATTGGGTGTTAAGAGCACGTCTTGTAACCAACACATCACCCGTAATCGGTTCTTCAATGATCCCTTCACTACAACTCTCCAATTCGGGAATCTCCTCCTCATCGCTTTCATTGTCTACAAAATGTGGCATATTTAAGTTTAATGCTTCCCAAATTTCTATCTACAAAATCATCATTGCCCCAGTTTCGACCATGGAATTGACTTTCTCGCATTCTCCCTCTACCTCTACCAAAACCGCAACCTTCTCTTCCTCCTCTAGGCATGACCCTTCCAACAATTGTATCATCATCATCCTCATTATAATCAAAATATTCATCTTCCAAGTCATCAACTTGAGATATTCAGTTTCTGCCTCCTCGTCGCCTCTCGTTGTGATTTAGTGTTGCACTTTCAACCGCCTGCAACCTTGCATCCACGCTCTAATGCATCCCTCATGGCCTTCATATTTCGATTAAAACGTGTAAACTCTACTCGTTGAGCCTCATGTAGCATAGCATCCGGAACATGACAAACATCATTATCTCCACTTTGGTTTGGCATTACTGCAATCGAATGTAAGAATCAAGAATAACTCAAGGACCTCACAAGCATTCCCTCACGTGTTTACACTCAAAAGATGGGGGTCACTCGTGTTTAACTCAAAAACAAAAAAAATAATTCACTCATGGTTTTCCTCACATCACTCTACTTATTCTTTCATGTTCTTAGGTGAATCACACTTTTAAAACAATTCAAATAGCTTGTAATGTGTAGAATTTCAAAACTGAAATATTCAAAACAAGTTGAACAGGAAACCAATTTAGGAAAGTAATGAATTTAGGAAACTAACAAATTTAGGAAACTAACAAATTTTAGGAAAATAATGAAATTAGGAAAGTAAAGAATTCAGGAAAGTATCTAATTTAAGGAAAGTATTGAAGTTATGAAAGTAACTAATTTAGGAAAGTAACTAATTTTAGGAAAGTAATGAAGTTAGGAAAGTAACTAATTTAGGAAAAAAATGAATTTGGGAAAGAGACTAATCTAGGAAAGTAGTGAATTTAGGAAAGTAAAAAAAATTAGGAAACTAACCAATTTAGAAAGTAATGAATTTAGAAATAAAGAACTTCCTAGAACTAGGAAAGTCACAAATTTAGAAACAAATATCTTCCGAGAATTAGGAAAGTAACTATTTACGTTCCCTTCTTTTTTTCGAATGAAATTCTCTCTTCTTCTTCTTTTTTTGATACGTGCTCTTTTTTTGCACGAATTGTTTTTTCTTGAACTACAACTATCAACCCAAAATTGAATTCAAAAGAACAAGAAAAATGCAAGGAATCAGAATTAAAGAAACGGAATTTTAAAGAGATAAAACCTGATCTAGAACCAAAGCTCTGATACCAAATGATACAGAACCTCCAAGAATAAGCTTGAGAACCCCTTTATGTGTAAAGGAACCCACGAAACATTAACGTGAAAACTCCAATACCCAATTCGGCAACAACCCCTAAGAAAATGCTAGAAAAACAGATTTTTTAGATAGATGATCAAGAACTAGAATAAAGAAAATTTGTTTATGAATTTCAGTTTCGAAACACTCCACAAGAAGGTGATCAATCTACTTGAATGCTTCTTAAAGCATGTATTCTACTCAAGAACACAAAGAGAAAAGCAAAACTACCTTTTTTTAAATTAAAATTATGCACCCTTAAAACATTCTAGCAAGGCATATTTATAGCATTTACAAAGGTTTCCTAAAATTCTAAAACCTAAGAATAGGAAACTAACCTAATTATATTTTTAAATAATAATTAAGAATAGACTATATGAAGCAAAATAAAACTAATGGACTCTAAACAAAGTGAAATTTCGTTCCCAAAGGTAACACAAAAATGGCCCATTACATACTTAATCCAACCCATTAATAGCTTGGACTGAACCAAGTTGTACCAGACTCGTGTTGCACTTATCCCAAAGCTTTGATGTCCTTATAGACCTTCACTAGCTGAATTGACTAAGCCTTGCAAAGGGTGGATTAAAGCTTGTTGAAGCTTCTTAGACCGCGACCTTGTTATTGGTCCTAGAGGCATGCTAATTGGACTAGAAACCTCTTGAACTCGCTCCTTGCCTTCTTGATCATGCTCACTATCCCAAAGCTAAATCCGGGTGTCAAAATAGTTCTTATTGCATATCCAATTGAATGGAGTTTTGTGACCTATAATCTGTACGTGAATTCCAAAGCTAGATTCCATCGTTTTTATCACTTCCCGAGGGGTTTAACTTTTTCTGCGCAGTTCATAAAAAATTTAGAATTTCAAATTTCAAATTTGGAATTTCCTATATTTTAGCTATCAACTTATCCCATATCATGTCTATATTTTACAAATCTGAATTTGAACTTTAAATTAAAGATAGAATCCCATCATTTGATCTTTTGATCATCTTATCTTATCTCATCATACTTTGCATATCATATCTTATCCCATCTTATCAGTCATCTCTCATCTTGTCATAAATTATCTTATCTTTTCTTATCTCAACTTATCATATCTTATCCTTGTCTTATCTTCTCATATCTTCTCATATCTTATCATATCATACCTTACCTTACCTTATCTTATCTTATCTTATCCAATTTATCTTCTGTAAAAAAAGAGAGAAAAATTATGAAGTTGCGACAAAGTTCTTTTGAGTACAAAGACATGATGAAGGAAATATTTTCAGCTAAGCCACATCCTAAGGGAGACGGTCCCTTTCAAGTGAAGATTCAAGGATGAATCCTTTAGAGGAGTGAGGGAATGATGAGAACCAACAAGCAAACCAAATGAAGCCAATTACTCATTCCAAATGATTCAATTACAAGGGCTAGATTTCAAAAATTCAAAGAAAGCCTATATGGGCCAATAAAGGAGTTTTGGGCTGTTCTGGAAAATTACATGCAAAGATGAGTCCAAATGATAATAATAAAGGTTTTGCCCATGTTATCAAAGTTATTTTAGAGGTTAAATTAGCAATTAGATTAAAGTTAGGTGTCTTTTAATATTTCAAATGTAATTTCAGTTTTCTTTTAGAGTTATTAAGGATTATCTTAATTAGTCATTAGACTAAAAGGTATAGTTTAGACGTCACACTCAAGAATAAGAAAGATAAGTGAGTGATAAGTCTAAGTTTTAGACGCCACGAGAATATACTTGATAAGTCAGAAAAGTTCTAAGATGAACCAAAGAGAAAACTCTAACAAATAATATTATATTGATCCAAGTTGTTTAATACGTTGAAAGACCATGCTTAAATAGAAAAACTAGAAGCCTAAAGAGTCCTAAATTGTTTAAATCACCTAAACTAAATTTAAAAGATAAAGAAATATTAATTGAAATAAATAAGGAACTTGTAATCCACCCAAAAGACTCCTATTGGCTGTCCACTTCTAGGTTAGGATTGCCAAGGTGTCTTGATTCCTTGTCATCATTAAAAATGCCAAATCATCCTCCATGCGAGCTGCCATGCACAACATGTTCCATGTAGGCTGCCTGTTGGATGCCACATCATGCTCCATGTATGATGTCACGTTGGATGCCACGTCATGCACCATGTGGGCTGTCATGTTGGACGCCACGACATGCTCTATGTAGGCTCCCATGTTGGTCGCCACGTCATTCTCCATGTAGGTTACGAGGTTGACAAGTCTAACTTCTTCTTTTCCAAAATTAGACATCTCCACCCTTGTTTGGGTCTCCACTTGCTCCACTAGCCCATTGAGTGCCTCAACCATCCTCTTTGCTCTAGCTCTTGTGATTGGACCTCTTTGTACTTCAAGTGGATCCATCCTCTAAGCTTGTGCAATCGGATCCTCATCATTCGCTCCTTCTTGACAAGGATTTGTCTTCAAATCGTCACCTACATTAAACGGGGACAAGTCAGTCACATTAAATGTGCACTTACATTGTACACACTAGAAAGGTCTAGCTTGTAGGCATTATCATTGATTCTTGTAAAGACTTGGAATGGTCCATCACCCAGTGGCTACAATTTGGACCTCCTTTATTCGAGAAGTCTCTTTTCTCATGTGCAGCCGTACCCATCTCCGCTTTCAAAGATGATTTTTTTTCTTTCCTTTGTTTGCTTGCTTGGCATAATGCTCGGTTCTCTTTTCAATGTTGAGCCGTGTCTTCTCACGGATATTCCTCACAAATTCAGCTTTCTTTTTGCCATCAAATTTAACATATTTTTTCATAGGTTGTGTTGCCGAATGCACGTGTCTATTGTATGCAAACTCTACATGTGGTAAACACTCCTCCTATGACTTCAAGTTCTTTTGGATGATAGCTCTTAACAAGGTGGACAAAGTTATATTTACTGCCTCGGTTTGACCATCGGTTTGAAGGTGACAAATGGTTGAAAATAAGAGTTTTGTTCCTAGTTTACCCCATACAGTCTTCCAAAAGTAGCTTAAGAACTTAGAATCCCTATATGAAACTAATAGTTCTAGGCATACCATGCAACCTAACCATCTCCCTAAAGAACAAATCAACCATATGAGACTCACCATAGATTTTGTTACATGGAATGAAATGTGACATCTTAGAAAATCTATCTACCACCACAAAAATAGAAACTTTTCCTTTCTTAGTTATAGGTAACCCTAACACAAAATCCATCGAGACCCAAGGTTCCTTAGGTATCTCCAATGGTGTGTACAATCCATGGGGTTTAATCTTTGACTTAGCTTAATTACACTTCACACACCTTTCACAAATTCTTTCTACATCTCTTCTCATATCTGGGTGATGAGGATCCGGTTGCACAATCTCAAAGGATGGATCTATTTCAAGTACCAAGATGCCAAATCACAAGAGCTAGAGGAAAGAGGATGGATAAAGCACTCAATGGGAGTATGACATAAAGTATAACAACCTACATGGAGCATGATGTGCCGTCCAACATGGCAACCTACATGGAGCGTGTCGTGGAGTCCAACATGGCAGTCCGCATGGAGCATGATGTGGCATTCAACATGGCAGCCCACATGGAGATGCCATGGCATCCTACATGGCATTACACATGGAGCATGATGTGGCATTCAATATTGAAGTCCACATGGAGCATGACATGGCATTTAAATGATGACAAGGAAGCAAGACAACTCTACTGCCATTACTCTTATTCCTAAGGTCCCCAATCCTTCAAAGGTTGGTGACTTTAGGCCTATATCTTGTTGTAATGTTGTTTACAAATGCATTTCTAAAATGCTTGCTGATAGACTTAAAAGAGTGCTCCCTGATCTTATTAGTAGCAACCAGACTGCTTTTGTGCCAGGGAGGAGAATCGCTGACAACATCCTCTTATCTCAAGAGCTGGTTAGAGGTTACCATAGGCCTTCTAATAGTCCCAGATGTGCTTTCAAGGTTGATATAAAAAAGGCTTATGATAGCTTGAATTGGGAGAGTATCGGGAGAATCTTTGACTGCTTGGGGTTTCCTGATCATTTCTCTAACTGTGTGATGGAGTGTATCTCCTCTCCTTCTTTCTCTATTGTGGTCAATGGGGAGTTGACTGGCTTCTTCTCTGGTGCTAAAGGGCTTAGACAGGGTGATCCTATCTCTCCCTATCTGTTTGTGTTGGTTATGGAGGTTCTTTCTGGTATTCTCAAGCATGCTTCTCATCAAGCGGACTTTGGCTATCACTGGAGGTGTAAGGAGCTTGGTATTGTTAACTTGTGCTTTGCTGATGATCTCTTTATCTTCTGTAAGGGTGATATTACTTCTGTTCATCTTATTATGGAGAGCTTAAACTTGTTTGAGGCCATGTCTGGTCTTCAACCTAATCTACAAAAAAGTCAGATTTTCATGTCTGGGGTCCATCCTTCCACTTCTCAAGCAATTCTGGACTTGTGCAATTTCAGCATTGGGGAGCTACCTATGAGATACTTGGGGGTTCCTTTGATTTCCTCAAAGCTTAGAAAAACAGATTGTATCACCCTAGTAGACCATATCACAGCTAGGGTGAAGTCTTGGGAGTCTAACTACCTTTCTTATGCTGGAAGATTACAGTTGGTTAAATCCGTGCTCTATGCTATCTTTCAATACTGGGCTGGCTTATTTATTCTTCCCAAGAAAATCTTAAATATGATTAAGGTGGTTATTAGGAATTACTTGTGGAACGCTTCAGCTGTAAAGCATTCTGGTGCTAAAGTGGCTTGGAGTGACTTGTGCCTTGATAAGTCCCAAGGAGGTTTGGGCCTTAGAGATCTCTCTCTAGCTAATGAAGTGGCTGTGGCTAAGCATTTCTGGTTCCTGGTCTCTTTGGATAAAGCTTCCCTTTGGAAGGATTGGTGCAAGTTTTTCTTGATCAAGAAGAGCTCTATCTTCTTGGTTAAGCTTGCCACTAATCCTTCTTGGAGTTGGAGGAAAATTCTGAAAATCAGAGACAAGTTTGCTGGGTATTGCAAAGCTCTTGTGGGAAATGGGGAGCAGATCTCTCTTCTATTGGACCCTTGGCACCCTTTGGGGGCTCTTTCTCAAAGGTTTGGTCCTAGGATTTATTTTGGTACAGGTTGGGATTGGACTACCAAGGTCAGCTCAGTGATCCAGAATGCAGCTTGGAACTGGCCTATTTCTAGCTCCCATGAGCTTATCACTATTAGAGAGATCCATCTTCCCCCTCCTAAAGAGTCCTCTTTGGACTCTTGGATTTGGACTCTTTCTCCCTCTGGTCTTTTCTCTGTGGGGCACACTTATAGGAAACTGGCTCCAGCAAGTGAAAAAGTGAGATGGGCTCCTCTTATTTGGTTTAAGAAGCATATTCCCAGATATAGCTTTATTACTTGGCTTGCTGTTCTTAATAGGCTTGCAACTGCGGATAGATTGGCTGCTTGGACCTCCTCTCCTGGGTTTTCCAATGTTAGTAGCTGTGTTCTTTGCTTGCATCCTTCAGAATCTTCTGAACACCTGTTTGCTTCTTGCCCTTATTCTAGCTTTATTTGGCAGAATTTGGTTGGTTTGTGTGGCTTGGTGTCTTCTCCTAGGAACTGGAATCAACTTATCTCCTGGCTCCTTGTGAAAGCTAGGAAAGGTTACTTCTTGAGCCTTATGTTGAAGCTTATGTTCAGCTCGTTTGTCTATCATATCTGGAGAGAGAGAAATAATCGAGTCTTTGAGGGCAAAATGAGGGACAAGAAAGTGGTCTTGGCTTGCATTAGAAATGCCATTAAAGGTAGATTTTTGAGTCTTAAAGGGTTCTCTGAGACTGAAGATAACAAAATCATTCAGCTTGCCTGGGGATTGAATGCCTCTATTTTTGACAATTAATCTTGGTTCTTCTGTTTCTTTAGGATGTTATCTCTTGTAATCTTCTGCTAGTGTTTGGGTGCCTCCAGCTTGTGTGTTGGCTGGTTCCTTTTTATTTGTGTCTTTTTTTCCTGGGGTATGCCCCTTGTATATTTGTTTGTTTCTTCTTCGGTTTATACAATTTTTTATTTTACCGAAAAAAAAGGAAGCAAGACAACTTGGCAATCCTAACCTACAAGTGGACAGCCAATAGAAATCTTTTGGGTGGATTACTAGTTCCTTATTTATTGCAATTTATATTTCTTTAAATTTAAATTCAGTTTAGGTTATTCAAACACTTTAGGACTCGTTAGGCTTCTAGTTTTTCTATTTAAGCATGGTTTCACAATGTATCAAAAAAAAAACTTTTGGATCAATATAATTTCTTTGTGAGAGTTTTCTCTTTGGTTCTTCTTAGAACTTTTTGAGACTTATCAAGAATATTTTTGTGGCATGTAAAACCAAGACTTATCTCTCACTTTTCCTTCTTGTTCTTGAGTGTGGCGTCAACCATACCATTGGTTCTTTTCGGAGCATCAATTTGGGGCTTAGGTCTTATACATAAGGTTCTCTTTGTGTCATAGAAAATGGGTCCGGGTTTCTTCTTCTTTAAAATCGATCCTTGGGGTTTTGAACCATCATTGTTATCGGGTTTCATCGTAAAGCGATGGTGAGGTTCATATCATGTGGTCGAAAGAAGTGCTCATGTAAAATGTCAAGTGTCTTAGCTATACCAAATTGCCCCATCAAACCACCCCATGTGCTTCCCTAACTAGCAACTCTCTCAATGAACTCTTAGGCACACAGAGTTTATTTTCCTTTTTCGGTAAATTAAAAAATTGTATAAACCGAAGAAGAAACATACAAATATACAAGGGGCATACCTCAGGAAAAAGAAACAAAAAAAAGAACCAGCCAACACACAAGCTGGAGGCATTCAAACATTAACAGAAGATTACAAGAGATAACAGCCTAAAGAAATAGAAGAACCAAGCTTAATTGTCAAAAATAGAGGCATTTAATTCCCAAGCAAGCTGAATGGTTTTGTTATCTTCAGTCACAGAAAATCCTTTAAGTCTCAAAAATCTACCCTTAATGGCATTTCTAATGCAAGCCAAGACCACTTTCTTGTCCCTCATTTTACCCTCAAAGACTCGATTATTTTTCTCTCTCCAGATATGGTAGGCAAACGAGCTGAACGTAAGCTTCAACATAAGGCCCAAGAAGTAGCCTTTCTTAACTTTCACAAGGAGCCAGGAGATAAGTTGATTCCAGTTCCTGGGAGAAGACACCAAGCCACACAAACCAACCAAATTCTGCTAAATAAAGCTAGAATAAAGGCAAGAAACAAACAGGTGTTCAGAAGATTCTGAAGGATGCCAGCAAAGTACACAACTACTAACATTGGAAGACCCAGGAGAGGAGGTCCAAGCAGCCAATCTATCCGCAGTTGCAAGCCTATTAAGAACAGCAAGCCAAGTAATAAAGCTATATATGGGAATATGCTTCTTAAACCAAATAAGAGGAGCCCATCTCAATTTTTCACCAGCTGGAGCCAGTTTCCTATAAGTGTGCCCCACAGAGAAAAGACCAGAGGGAGAAAGAGTCCAAATCCAAGAGTCCAAAGAGGACTCTTTAGGAGGGGGAAGATGGACCTCTCTAATTGTGATAAGCTCATGGGAGTTAGAAATAGGCCAGTTCCAAGCTGCATTCTGGATCACTGAGCTGACCTTGGTAGTCCAATCCCAACCAGTATCAAAATGAATCCTAGGACCAAACCTTTGAGAAAGAGCCCCCAAAGGGTGCCAAGGGTCCAATAGAAGAGAGATCTGCTCACCATTTCCCAGAAGAGCTTCGCAATACCCAACAAACTTGTCTCCGATTTTTAGAATTTTTCTCCAACTCCAAGAAGGATTAGTGGCAAGCTTAACCAAGAAGATAGAGCTCTTCTTGATCAAGAAAAACTTGCACCAATCCTTCAAAAAGGGAAGCTTTATCCAAAGAGACCAGGAACCAGAAATGCTTAGCCACAGCCACTTCATTAGCTAGAGAGAGATCTCTAAGGCCCAAACCTCCTTGGGACTTATCAAGGCACAAGTCACTCCAAGGCACTTTAGCACCAGAATGCTTTACAGCTGATGCGTTCCACAAGTAATTTCTAATAACCACCTGAATTATAAGCCAGCCCAGTATTGAAAAATAGCATAGAGCACGGATTTAACCAACTGTAATCTTCTAGCATAAGAAAGGTAGTTAGACTCCCAAGACTTCACCCTAGCTGTGATATGGTCTACTAGGGTGATACAATCTGTTTTTCTAAGCTTTGAGGAAATCAAAGGAACCCCCAAGTATCTCATAGGAAGCTCCCCAATGCTGAAATTGCACAAGTCCAGAATTGCTTGAGAAGTGGAAGGATGGACCCCAGACATGAAAATCTGACTTTTTTGTAGATTAGGTTGAAGACCAGACATGGCCTCAAACAAGTTTAAGCTCTCCATAATAAGATGAACAGAAGTAATATCACCCTTACAGAAGATAAAGAGATCATCAGCAAAGCACAAGTTAACAATACCAAGCTCCTTACACCTCCAGTGATAGCCAAAGTCCGCTTGATGAGAAGCATGCTTGAGAATACCAGAAAGAACCTCCATAACCAACACAAACAGATAGGGAGAGATAGGATCACCCTGTCTAAGCCCTTTAGCACCAGAGAAGAAGCCAGTCAACTCCCCATTGACCACAATAGAGAAAGAAGGAGAGGAGATACACTCCATCACACAGTTAGAGAAATGATCAGGAAACCCCAAGCAGTCAAAGATTCTCCCGATACTCTCCCAATTCAAGCTATCATAAGCCTTTTTTATATCAACCTTGAAAGCACATCTGGGACTATTAGAAGGCCTATGGTAACCTCTAACCAGCTCTTGAGATAAGAGGATGTTGTCAGCGATTCTCCTCCCTGGCACAAAAGCAGTCTGGTTGCTACTAATAAGATCAGGGAGCACTCTTTTAAGTCTATCAGCAAGCATTTTAGAAATGCATTTGTAAACAACATTACAACAAGATATAGGCCTAAAGTCACCAACCTTTGAAGGATTGGGGACCTTAGGAATAAGAGTAATGGCAGTAGAGTTAACCTGTTTCAATAAAGATTGGGAGCTAAAAAACTCCAAAACAGCCTTAGTAACATCTTTGCCCACAATATGCCAACATCTTTTGAAGAAACCAGCAGAGAAGCCATCTGGACCAGGGGCTTTACTACTCCCCAAACTAAAGATAGTTGTGTGAACGTCTTCCTCTGTATAAGGGTGGTTGAGGATAGCTAAGTGAGCTTGAGAGAGCTTATTAGGGAGAATCTGAGAGAGAACACTCCAATCCACCTCCTGATCAATGTGAGAAGTCCCAAGAAGATTCCTATAATAAGAAAGAATTTGATCTTTGATAGCCTGGTCATCAGTAATAAGGTCACCCTCCTCATTAACCAACTGATTAATTCTGGATCTGACTCTATTCTTCTTTAGTTTCTGAAAAAAGAAAGAGGAATTCTGATCACCCAAGGCAAGCCAATCAACTCTGCTTTTTTGCCTCAGAAAATCTTCTTCTGCATTCCTGAGCTTAGTGAAATCAGCTAATCTAATTTTCTCCTCCTCTTGAAGAGAGACAACACTAGGAGAGGCAATAAGGTCAGCTTGCACTTTAGAGAGGGCTTCTCTAGCCATAAGAGCCCTTTTAGAAATATCTGAGCAAAAAGAGGCATTAAATTTCTTAAGAGCAAATTTAACAGATTTAAGCTTCTTATAGAGACAAAACATGGCTGTCCCAAACACCTCAATCTCCGACGCATCCTTAAGAGCAGCCCAGAAGCCTTCAAAATCCATCCAAAAATCAAAGAACTTAAAAGAAGGCTTAGGTCTAGCTGAGTTAGCCCTAAGCTGAATAATAATAGGAGAGTGATCAGAGATACCCGGGGTGTGAAAATGATAAGAAGTAGCAGGAAACAACGTAGCCCAATCACCGTTAACCAGGGCTCTATCGAGCTTGCGCATCTTGCTATCCTCACCAACTTGACCATTCCACCAGGTGAATTGACAGCCACTATAAGGGAGGTCGAGAACCTCCAAATGATCAAGACCAGAAGCAAAGTCAATTGAGCTATCATTCCACTTGAAATCACCACCACAATGCTCAATAGGCTTCAAAATAGCATTAAAGTCACCAAGAATTAGCCAAGGCTTTTTTTTGATAAATATTAGCCAAGGCTTCCCCTGACTTAATGTCTTATGAGAGCCAAGCTTTTCCCTAAACAAGTAACCATCATTTAAATTTATCAAAAGCAACATTTTCGCATGCGCTAAACACATTGGCAAAATCAGGATCATCAACATACAATTCTTTAGTGTGTTCAAAACCAAGCAATTTGCATCTAGGTTAGAGAGTAGTGTATACCTTCTTGACAAAGCATCAGCCACAATGTTCTCTTTCCCTTACTTATACTTGATTACATATGAAAAGGTCTCTGTGAATTCCACCCACTTGGCATGTCATTTGTTGAGCTTGAGTTGTCCCTTCAAGTTAGCTAACCCATGTAAGCTCCTAACCTCCCCATTACATCTAGGTATCGGCCAATCCCTAATTGCTTTTATTTTTTCCTCATCTACCTCAATTCTCTTAGCACTAACAACACACCCTAGAAACACCAATTTATCCATGCAAAAGATACATTTCTTGAGGTTAGCAAACAATTTTTCTTTTCTCAAAACTTCAAGAATAGATTTCAAGTGTATTGCATGCTCATCCAAATCTTTGTTATAAATCAACATGTCATCAAAATAAACAACCAAAAATTTTCCAATGAAATTATGTAAAACATGGTTCATTAATCTCACGAAAGTGCTAGGTGCAATTGTCAATCCAAAAGGCATTACTAACCACTCATATAAACCATATTTTGTTTTGAAAGCCATTTTCCATTCATCACCTTCTTTCATCCTAATTTGATGATATCCACTTTTAAGATCAATTTTAGTAAACACATAAGAACCATGCAACTCATCAAGCATATCATCTAATCTAGGAATTGGATGACAATACTTATACAGTGATGTTATTTATGACTCGACAATCAACACACATCCTACATGTTTTATCCTTTTTAGGCACAAGCAATACAGGGACAGCACATGGACTCGTGATTTCTCGTACATACCTCTCCATGAGTCATCAACTTGTTTTTGCAGCTCCTTCTTCTCCTCCGGATCGCTTCTATAGGCGGGTTTGTTTGGAATGGAAGCTCCGGCCGGGTACAAAGTCAATTTGATGCTCAATTCCCCCAATTGGTGGCAACCCTTTTGGCATCTCATATGTGAAAACATCTTCAAAAAGTCCTGCAAAATAGATATAACAACACTAGGAAAAGAGTCGTTCAGTTCATTAATGGAAAAGCAAGCCTATTTGTACAAAAGTACAAGTAATGGCCCCTTGGTACTCAAAGCTCTCTTAATCTCACTCTCTTTTGCATAAAAACTATTTTTTTTTCTCTATTGAGTTTTCCCACTCCTCTCGGTCAGCTCTCTATTTCTCTCTCTTTTCTTTTGTTCAACCACTCCTTTTTTGAACCCTTACTTCCTTGATTTTTCTCACTCTTTTTTTTACATTCTCAATCTCTCTTTGTTTTTCATTCTCTCTATTTAACGTCAATTCATCTTCATGCACTTGTTTGGGGTGAGGGGTACAAGAGTAATGGGTTTCTTAACAAAGGAGTATCTATTTTTGTAACCTTCATGAGTGGCTTTTCTATCAAATTGTCATGGCCTGCTCAAGAGAAGATGACTTGCTTGCATTGGCACGACATCACATAAAAATTCATCGTTACACTTGCCAATAGAGAAAGAAACTAACACTTGCTTATGCACTTTGATTTCCCCACAATCATTCAACCATTCCGGCTTGTATGGATTAGGATGTTTTTGTGTAGGCAAGTTTTATTTTTCCACCATGTATGTGCTAGCCACATTAGTACAACTTCCCCCATCAATAATCACACTACTCACTTTATCATTAACAAGGCATCTAGTATGAAAAATATTTTCTCGGTGTACCTTCTCATCTTCTTTGGCTATGGGGCACTAAGAGCTCTTCTTGTCACCAAAATTTCACCATCAATCGGTCTTCAATGTCACTTGCATCTTCTAGTGGTGGCATGGACTCCTCTTCGGATTCACTTTCAGAATCCATATCTCCATCTTCTCTCATGATCATCACTCTCTTGTTTGGACATTGAGAAGCAATATGACCTACTCCCAAACACTTAAAACATTTAATATCACGAGTTCTCAATGGTTTGGTTTTACCTTGGTTTGATGTTCTTCCAACTTTAATATCACGAGTTCTCAATGTTTGTACATTGAGAAGCAATATGACCTACTCCCAACTTCGGCCATTAGCTCTTGACACTTGGCTTCTCCTCCTTCTTCCAATTCATTTTCCAAGAGGTAGAGGATGAATTTGATTTCTGCCCTCGACTCATGGAATCCTACGTCTTTAGTTGTTGCTCCACTTTGATAGCCATGTGAACCATGTCCTCCAACTCCACATAGTGTTGCAACTCCACCACATTTGCAATGTTTCGATTTAGGCCAACTATGAATCTTTCCATTGTAGCTTCTTGCTCCTCCTCCACACTGGCTTGAAATATAGCAATCTCCATCTCTTTGAAATATTCTTCCACACTTCTTGAACGGTGCCTCAGGCTTTGTAACTTTTGGTAAAGATCTTGGTAGTAGTGGCTGGGCACGAATCTCCTCCCCATGATGGCCTTCATCTCTTCCCAAGTCTCAACTGGTCTCTCACCATTCCTTCTCAAATTCAACCCTAATTGGTCCCACCAAACGATAGCATAATCCGTGAATTCGATGGCTACCAATTTCACTTTCTTCAACTCTGAGTAGTTATGACAATCAAACACCAACTCCATTCCTTCTCCCATTCTAAATAATTTCAGAATCATTCTTGTCTTGAAGCGATGGTATCTTCATCTTAATGCTACCAAATTGTTGTCCACTCTCTCGCCAAACCTATCTTCTATATTTCCATGTCGGAACCCCCTATTTCCATCCCCACGGCCTAACCTGCCCATGTGAGAATATCGGTCCTATTCATCAAAATCTTCCCCAAATTCTTCCTCATACTCAACCCTAGGTGGTCGTCTCTCCCTTTGATGCCCAATAGGAGCTCTAGGTTGCTCCACTTGTGATTCCATCCGATCAATCCTCTCATGCACTCGTTCCAGCCCATCTCCTAACATTCTTTTTAATTCACCCACTAACGCCTCCATTTGTAACTTCAACATACCACCTTCCGCCATTCCTCCACTACCATTACTTTTGACATGCTTGAAAGAAAATTCGATCAGTAGAAAAAAATGAAGGACTTCACAATCTCTCCCTCACGTGTTTACACTGAAAGTTTGTGGTTCACTCAATATAATTGTCTTTTACGCTCTGCTTTTCTCACACACTCTTGCCTTTTACCACTCTTAGTTTTCTCTTTCGGTTCTTAATAAAACTAACAAGTGAATCTGGAATTTTTCAGCAATAACCAAAAGACCTAAACAAATCAAACACTGAGAAGATAAGGAAAGGAAACAACTAAGGATAAAAATTGGAGATAAGGAAACAAAGGAGAACAACTTATACTATCTTTCTCTCTTTTTTACAGAAGATAAAAGATAGGATAAGATAATGTAAGGATAAGACAAGGTAAGATAAGTATAAAGATAAGATCAGCTAAGATGATATAAGATGAGATAAGATAATGATTAGATAAGATAAGATAAGAAAAAAAGATAAGATAAGTTATGACAAGATAAGATAAGATGAGATGAGATAAAATATGATAAGATAAGATAGATATGATATGACAAGATATTATGAAATGAGATAAGATGATAAGATGATAAGATAGCTAAAACAATAGAAATTCAAATTTCAAATTTGAAAATCCCAATTTTTTGATGAAATTGCGTAGATAATTTAAACACCTCGGAAACTGATCAAAACAATGGAATCTGGCTTCGCATTCATGTACAGATTGTAGATCTCGAAAATCCGTTCGATTTGATATGCAATAATGATGACTATTTCAAGACCTGGATAAAAAGTTATGATCATTTTTCACAAACACCATCAAAATCAGAAAAAAAATCAGAATTGAATCTGACTTTAGAGAACCAAAAACTCTGATACCAAATGATATGAACCCACTAAGCGACATGCCCTAGGAATCCAATAACAATAATGGTTCAAGAACCCAATGATCGATTTTAAAGAAGAAGAAACCCCGACTCATTTTCTATGATACAAAGAGAACCTTAGGTATATGACCTAAGACCCAAATTGATGCTTAAAAAAAACCAAAGGTATGGACGGTTTTGATGCCACACTAAAGATACAAGGCCGAGAGAAGAGAATCACTGTCACCTGTAAAACAACTAAAGCCACTGTAAAACAATAACTAAGCAATCTCTTAGGAAGCTCAAAGTGGACTGCAACAATGTAGCAACGGTGGGGAAAAGCCCAACTACACATGCTAGTATGCATAACAAAAGAAAACCAGAGACATTGCAATACAAAACTTAGCATCCCCAGACTGGAGCACTGGAAAATATAACAATGAAGCTAAGGTGAGCGGAAGAGGGGAGGCGTGGGGAGGGGGGGCTTTATCTCAACCCAAATACAATACAATACTTTCAGTCAAAGATACTAGGTTAAAGCTCCCAAGCAGCTATAAGGAAGATCCCCAAGCTGTCTTCTCTAAAAAATTTTGCATAGAAAAATCTTCCTCTGACATCATCTTTGACGAGCCTCTCAATAATTGAACTATCCCTCATCTTCCCTTCAAAAATTCTAGAATTTCTCTCTCTCCAAATGAAGTACACAAATGAAGAGAAAATGATCCTCAGTAAGCAAGCCCTCAAAGACTTCCCTTTACTCCAAACAAGTAACCAAGAGATCACTTGTGCCCAATTTGAAGCTCTACAGGTTAATACATATTTGCTCATTAGGGAATTCTAGACTATTTTGGCATATTCGCATTTAATGAAAAAAGGTGTGAGTGTGATTCTGCATGACCCACACGAAACACACAATCTAGAATACTACCAGCCGGAGGGTGGTTCCAAGATGCAATTTTATCCCTAGTAGCTAGTTTGTAAAGGATAGTAAGCCAAGTGACGAAACTACATCGTGAGTTACTATAGCACTTGAGGTAATGGGAGCTGGATATTCCTGAGTTCTAGAAACTCCACTGTATTGGTTGAAGGCTAGAGCCATTGTCCATTAAGAATCATATCACTAACTTTGGATTCGAGTTTCCATGCACTACCTGACAAAAATCTCTATCCAAATTTGGGCACCGAAGGACCTAACGGGTGCCAAGGACCAGTTAAAAGATTGGTGTCCCTACCATTACCTATAAAGGCTTTGCAAAGGAGTAGGAAGCTCCTAAGCTTAAGAATCTTTCTCCAAACCCGAGATGGCTCTCCAGGGATTGGAGCTATGAATATGGAGCTTTTTCTTATAAGATAGATTTGGCACCAGTTTTTCTATAATGAGTTCTTCGATATCATGATCAGAAACCATAAGTGTTTTACCAGACCTCCTTGGGCCTTATCATAGCAAATATCAACCCAAGTCACCTTGGCTGCTTACTCTCTTCCCCATTCCACAAGTAATTCCTAAGAGTGTCTTGGACCTTCTTTACAACTTTCTTTGGTAGAATGAAGAGCCCGACCTGAAATTGGAAAATTGCCATCAACACTGATTTAATGAGTTGTAATCTCCCTACATAGCTAAGAAATTTAGAGTCCCAGGATCTTATTCTCTCTGTAATCCTATCGACTAGAGTGTCACAGTCACTTTTGCCCAGTTTTGAGGTGATCAAGGGCATTCCCAAATATCTCATTGGAATTGTCCTAAAGGAAAGTCTGATATAGGTAGAATATCAACTATGCGTTCCTCTTGTACTCCTGAAAGGAATATTTGGCTCTTTAGCTTGTTAGGTTGGAGACCTGAAATGCATTGAAAGAGCTCTAAAGTTTCTTTAATAGTTTGTACCGACTCCTTAGTCCCTTTGCAGAGTATAAGCAAATCATCAGCAAAGCAAAGGTTCACAATTTTTAGCTTCTCACATCTTCAATGGTACTAAAACTTAGCATGTGAAGCTGCAAATTGTAGTAAGCCAGTAAGAATCTCCATGATAATCACAAATAGGTAGGGGGATGGGGTCCCCTTGCCTAATACCTTTGGCTCCTTAGAAATAGCCATGAATCTACCCATTTATCTTAATAGAGTAAGAAGATGTGGAAATGCACTCCATAATCTAGGAGATGAAAAGATCTGGGAAGTTGAGGCATTGTAGAGCTTTACCAATTAATACCCAATTCACACTGTCGTATGCTTTCTTTAAGTCCAGTTTTAATGCACACTTTGGCATTCCCAAAAATCTATAATAACTCCTAAGAATTTTTTGTGAGAGGAAGATATTGTCCGTTATCCTTCTTTTTAGAATGAAAGCACTTTGATTCTGATTTATAAGATTAGGGAGGAAGGGCTTCATTCTTTTAGTGAAGATCTTGGGAATGCATTTATAAATGGAATTACAGCATGAAATGGGTCTAAAGTCACCAATAGAAGTGGGATTTGGGACCTTAGGAATGAGGGGGATTGTTGTAGAATTAGTTTCTTTTAAGAGGTTTCCTGTCTAAAAGAACTCCAAGATAGCCTATGTAACATCACACCTTATAATATGCCAAGCTTTTTTAAAGAAGCTAGCTGGGAATTCATCAGGGCCTGGGGCTTTGTCACTTCCCATTCTAAAGTTAGTGCTTTTGACCTCCTCAATAGTGATAGGTGATATCAAAGTGTTGCCTGGAGAGTCATCCAATTTATTTGCGAGTGCCCTTCCCAATATACTCCATTTGATATTTGGGGGTAGGTTAGGGGTTCCTAAAAGGTCTACACACTATTACAAGATGTGGTCCTTAACTTCTTTAGGGTGAGAAATGGTTGATCCCTGGTGTGTCAGGTGTGTAATTCTTGATCTGATTCTTCTCTTTTTCATATTCTGAAAAAAGAAAGAAGAATTTTGGTCTCCCAGGTTTTGCCATTGAACTCTGGATTTTTGTTTGTTGAAACTTTCTTCAACATGTCTGAGCTCAATATATTCACTGTTTGCTAGTTTCGCTTGACCAAATAAAGCTACCTTGGTTGGGTCAGAAGCTAACTCAATTTGAATTTGATCAAGTTTGGCCCTTGCTAAACTTGGATAACTGTTTATTAAATTTTCTTAAAGCCACCTTCACAGCTCTGAGCTTTTTGCTAACCTTGAACATTGCACAACCAGTTACTTTGGTACCCCATGCTTGTTCATCTATTTCCCAAAATCCTTGTCTGTCCATCCATAAGTTAAAGAATCGGAAAGCTATCTTAGGTTTGAGCTTATTTGAATCCATTTGAATTACTATGGGACTATGATCAGAAATAACAGGTGGTTGAAACTAGCATTGAACATTTGGGAAGAAGTCAACCCATTTAGTGTTCCCTAGAGCTCTGTCCAGCTTACACATGGTGAAGGTACATATTGGTGCTTATTAGACCAGGAGAAAAGGCATCCAGAATAGGTAAGGTCTTCCACGTCAATGTTGTATATGCAATTATTAAACTCATTTGTACTCTCATTACATCCTACAACCCCTCCTATTATCTCATTGGGGTTCCTAATCACATTAAAGTCTCCCAAGATAAGCCAAGGTGAAGATGAGCAAATAGTGTGTTTTGTTTCAAGGGAAGTGATGTGAATCTACGAGCAGAACATGGACATGGAGCTGATCATACATGTGGGAATGGAGCTGAACTTCCACAAGACCATTTGTCACTTCCTAGTGGCCTAATTACAAGACCTAAAAGCCCAAGTTTCATGAAAACACTTATTGGACGAATCTAAGAGAGGAGGGAATAATGAGGACAAGGCTAGAGCATGGCTTGAAGGATATTCAGGCGCTGTTTAAGTTCCCATTGGTCCAGTCACAAGATTTCATGCAAAGAAATTCAAATAAGCGCTTAATGGGCTGGTTCAAGCAAGTTTACCAAACATTCTCGAGCCCATTGGTTTGAGTTTAAAACAATATCAATCCGAGCTCTCGAGTTCGAGAATGTTTGGTTTAACTTTAAAAATTTTTTTGGCTGGTTCAAGCGATATGGGTTAAAGACAACACTTGGAGGCCTCTTGAAGATGTTGAACGTGAATCTCAAGGATGGTATCCAATAATACAAGTCTTGGAGAAGCCCATAGTGAAGGAATGAGCTGAATTGAGAGTATATGGCTGTTTTGAGTCAATTGGGCTGTTTTGAGCCAATTGCATCAAAATAAGTCCAAATGAATCCTATTGAAGAATAAATCATTTTCAAGCTTTTATTTGAGTATTAAAACTAAAAATGGCGTGGGATATGGCTCATATATGACTCTTGGGTTGCTTTGATCATATTGGGAGAATATGGCTGTTTAAGGTTTCTTTTCGGTTTCCAATGTCTTTTATCTTTCCTAGGGTCTTTTCTACTTTCATTGGATTTAATAGAATTTAATTATTGTTGCTGGAACCATCTCTATATAAAGAGGGTCATATAATGTAAAAGATAGATTTCGAAAATATATTTGAGAGAGATTCTCTTTTCTTTTAGAACTGTTCGAATTTATCAGATTTTTATCTGTGGCATTCACCCCGACTTATCAATCCGTTCATCCATCCCAGATTATGGCGTCCTCGACATTCCATTTTAAATCTGAGTAGAACGATCTTGGTTCCTTGAATCACTGATTTCTTAGCGTGATTCGTATCAGGAAGCCCAAAGGTCCCTCCTATCACCCCTTTTGTTAGAAGCATACACAAACGTGACAAACAGTCAGTATTAAAATCTAGAATGTAAATCTTACAAAATATTTCGTGAGCTGAGGAGCTAAGTACAATACGGTTGACATTAGTCGAGTCCAATTTTTACCAATTGAATAGGATGCATAGTTGGCAATACATTCCTACTTAGGGAATACATTGCTAGCAATACCACTGAAGTTACCATGCTTGACCCTAGTCTCGATAACTGAGCACACAGAGAGGTTGAAGTCCATACACAATTTCATCATATAAACTTGTTTAAGGGAACCATAGAGCCCCCATGTATTCCAAGTGGCTATATTAATCATTGTCAGGTAGGAGCCACCTCCCCCCCCCCCCCCCCCCCCC
>QANY01006193.1:129382-236223 GCA_003255025.1 Datisca glomerata
CCCCCGTAGATTTCAATTTCCCACCCTTTTTGCAGGGTGAGGAGTGAGGTTAATCCTGCTTTTCTTCTTCTTTTTACTCTTCTTCTTTCCAGAGCTATGACAAGAGATGAGAGGAAGGGCTAAAGGAATAGGGGAGACCAAATTTGGATTAGCTAATACAGGTTCATTCTCTTGATCAACTTTGATATCCTCAACCTGAAGTGGGGTACCAATTTGTCCTTCCTCCAGTAAGGGAATGACCAGAAGCTCATTTGGGAAAGAGATTTTTATTGGGGTTAGTAGTTCAGCTTGGAATAGGTTCCTTCTTGATTTTATTTTAGGTCACCACAGTCCAAGGTTCCTCATAAGGGAGAATAGCTAGGTTAGAGGAGGTGGGGGAATCAGGGATTGATCTAGGGTTGGCTTGTCAGTCTGATGGGGAAAGAGAAGGGTGTGATTCATTCATTAAGAAATTAACCTACAGAAGATCGATTGGCGGGAACCCAGGAATAGTGGGACGAAGACTCTCTCTTTTATTAGAAAGTGCATAAACGCCTCTGATCTTCGACCTACAGCCTTTACTTGTCTTAGAAAGGTATTCGACCTCCTTCTATACTGACTTCTTTCTGTAGCCTTAGAAAAGAGATGGGGTGATCGGTTGGGGTGGTGGGGGTGGGGTGAATGGGTTTGGGGGAGGATTGGTGGGTTGGTGCTTTTGGATTGGATCTTTACGGCATGGCTTGTACTCAAACTGAATTTGTCACCCATAACCATTTGGGATAAGAATTTGGATTGTTGTTGTCATTTTAGATGCTCGTGTCATATGAAGTCAAAAAGACCCAATGACACGTGTTTAGGCCCAAACTAGATGAACTTTCCTAAACTTGGATCTTTTGGGCATGTCGTGAACTCTTTTTTTTTGTAAACAAATTGTATAAACCAAAAGATACTTACACATGTACATAGGGCATACCCCAGGAAATACAAAATTAGAGCCTAATTAGAGGCTTAAGATCTGCACGCAAATTAAACTGGTAATATGTAAAGTACTGAAATTAGATATCAATGCTTCATAAGACAGCCAAGGTTTATAAAATGCTTGGGTTAAAACCCCATCTATCCACTAAACGTAGATTAGTATCATTAGTGCCAAAACACTTCGAATCCCAAAGCCTTAATCTGACTAATTGTGAAATAGCTTCAATTAGGATCATGGAATCTCTGATTTTGCCTTAAAAAATCCTAGCATTTCTTTCTCTCCATATATAATAGATGAAGGAAGTAAAAGCTAGCTTAACTAGGACTCCTCTGAATGACTTCCTTTTTTGCATTAGCTAGCCTCCAATCTACAAACTGATCCCAATCCCTAACCTGGCAGTGTAGATCGCATTTGTTCACAAGTGTGGCCCATACTCTAGTTGTATAACAACAATTGACAAAAAGATGCTCATGTGTCTCCTGGTAGCAAACACAACACACACAATCAGAACAAAGCCCCTGGTGTTTGGTCCCATTATGCAACCCTATCTCTAGTGGAAAGTTTGTTTCTCAACACCAACCAAGAGATAAAGCTGCACCTTGTGATGTGTTTAGAGAACCATATCACCTTTGCCCAGTTAACCGGTTGTCTTGTAGGGGACAGTGCCTTAGAGGTTAGACTTTGGGAGAAATCACCATTCTAACTTGAACTCCATTTCCAAACATCTTGTCGTTGAGTTTGGGGAGGAGGAATTGGAACACTTCTAATCTCAAGAAGCTCAAAGGTGTTTGAAGTTGGCCAATGCCATTGATTGTCTTGAATGACAACACTCACCATAGAGTCCATAGTCCAAGAAGTTCCTGACAAAAGTCTTTGCCCAAATCTGGCCCTAAGGACACCTAGAGGATGCCAATTATTTGTAAGAAGCTTCACAGTAGTACCATCTGTAATAGTTATAGAGCAAAAGAGTAGAAACTTGCTCCTGAGCTTGAGAAGCTTTCTCCAAACCCAAGATGGGTTAGAAGGAATGGAAACCAATAAAATTGAACTCTTTCTGATTAGGTATGTTTGACACCAATCTTTCCAAAATGATCTTTTAGAACGGAGCAGCAAAAACCGTAAGTGTTTGGCTATAACAACTTCATTAGCTAGAACCAAATCCCTAAGGCCCAACCCACCTTGTACATTTTCAAAACATAGGTTTGCCCAAGCTACCTTGGCCCTAGAAGCTTTAGTATCTTGGCCATTCCATAGAAAATTTCTTAGCAAGCATTGGACTGTCTTCAACACTTTTTTAGGGAGAATGAAGAGACCACTCCAAAAATTGACCATAGCCATAAGGATAGTCTTGATAAGTTGGAGTCTTCCTGCATAAGACAAATACTTTGATTCCCAATACCTGATTCTCATAGTGAGTCTGTCAACCAAACCTTGACAATCTGATTTGGTAAGCTTGGTTGTAATGAGTGGGACACCAAGATATCTAACTGGAAGAGACCCTTCTGTAAAACCCAGTTCAGCATGAATGATAGAAGACATCTCTGGGCTCACCCCTGATAAGAACAGTTGACTCTTTGAAATATTTGGTTGAAGCCCTGATAGCTCTTGGAAAATGGCCAAAGCTTCCTTAAGCACATGCACGCTGTTTTTGTCTCCTTTACAGAATAAGAATAGGTCATCAGCAAAGCACTGATTGACTAAGTTAAGCTCTTTGCACCTCCAATGGAACTGGAACTCTGAGTGTTTGGCTGCAAAACTCAAGATCCCTGTCAAGACCTCCATGATGATGACAAAGATGTAAGGAGAGATTGGATGCCCTTGTCTAATTCCTTTAGCACCCCTAAAGTAACCATGCAGCTCACCATTTATATTCACTGAATATGAGGGAGAAGAAAGGCACTCCATGACCCAAGGAATGAAAACATTTGGGAAGCCAAGGCATTGGAAAGCTTTACCTATTAGTGACCAGTTCACACTATCATAGGCTTTCTTAAGGTCCACCTTGAGAGCACACCTTGGCAAACCAAGTGATCTATGGTAGCTTCTAAGCAATTCTTGGGAGAGAAAAATATTGTCAGCCATTCTCCTTCCTGGGATAAAAGCACTTTGGTTCTTACTTATGATGTTGGGTAATACAAGCTTGAGTCTTTCAGCATGTATTTTTGTGATGCACTTGTAGACTACATTGTAGCAAGAGATAGGTCTAAAGTCCTCAATACTAGTGGGATTAGGGACCTTTGGTATTAAGGTGATTGCAGTTGAGTTAACCTCTTTTAGGAGGTTACCTGTAGTAAAGAAGTCCAAAACAGCTTTGGTTACATCCTCACCCACCACATGCCATGCTTTCTTAAAGAACCCAGCTGAAAATCATCTGGTCCAGGAGCTTTGCCACTTCCCATACTGAAAATAGCTTGCTTGACCTCATTTTCTTCAATGGGAAGAGCCAAAGGAACAGCCTGATCAGGTCCATACTGAAAATAGCTTGCTTTTGTCCTTTCACTTTTTGATCAGAATGCATGTCATTGTTTGTACTCCATGCACAACTAGGGTTAGCTAGAATTGGTGAGGTGGCAGGAGTTGATTGGCTCTTAAGTACAGCCTCATTGACCAATGGACAAAAGATTTCACCCTTGTTCATCTCTCTCCTTCGTGCGCCTCCTTTGGCCAGAGAACCTTTGGTGATTTGCCTGTGTTTTTCAGACAAGGGAAAGCTTGTTTGCTTCTAAACATGCTCTTTGTCCTTAGAAGCACCTGTAAAGGCTTCATTTACAAAACATGGGGCTCCACCAAATGATGAAGGAACCCTTAAAGCACTAGAATCCAGTAATAACAAATCATTGTGTACCTGAGAAGAAGGGACCAAAGAAATGTGCCCACAAGACATTGAGAGCTCATCCAAACCTTTGATTTGCTCCTCATTAGAGGTAGAAGCAGCCTCATCATTGCTATTAATGGCCATTTGGACCTTTCCTCCCTTATTTGGTGAGTTAAGGTTGTAGCTAAAGGTGCCAAAACAAGTAGCATGCTCCTCGTCATCTCCATTAATACGAGCATCAATGGCCACATTTAGTGCATGAACACACACCTTCTTCTCACCAACTTCTTTGTTCTCCATAGCTAAAATCTTATCCAAACTTGGAGATTCCTCCAATGAAGAGCTAGAAGCAACTCTGCCTTCTGGGTTTTCCAGCATCAAACTCCCATCTCCTTAAAATTTAGAACATCTTCATGAGACTGAAAGCTCATCTTACCCGAACTTTTCTTACTGATCTTTGAACCTTGCTGAGTCTTGGTTTCAAAATAAGCATCATTCACCGTTTTAGAAACTAAGCTCAGCTCCTCCCAGAGGAGGAGCAACAGAAAAGCCTCACCTTTTTTTTTATTTTCGGTAAATTAAAAAATTGTATAAACCGAAGAAGAAACATACAAATATACAAAGGGCATACCCCAGGAAAAAGACACAAACAAAAAGGAACCAGCCAACACACAAGCTGGAGGCACCCAAACACTAACAGAAGATCACAAGAGATAACAGCCTAAATAAACAGAAGAACCAAGCTTAATTGTAAAAAATAGAGGCATTCAATCCCCAGGCAAGCTGAATGGTTTTGTTATCTTCAGTCACAGAAAATCCTTTAAGACTCAAAAATCTACCTTTAATGGCATTTCTAATGCAAGCCAAGACCACTTTCTTGTCCGTCATTTTGCCCTCAAAGACTCGATTATTTTTCTCTCTCCAGATATGGTAGGCAAACGAGCTGAACGTAAGCTTCAACATAAGGCCCAAGAAGTAGCCTTTCTTAACTTTCACAAGGAGCCAGGAGATAAGTTGATTCCAGTTCCTAGGAGAAGACACCAAGCCACACAAACCAACCAAATTCTGCCAAATAAAGCTAGAATAATGGCAAGAAACAAACAGGTGTTCAGAAGATTCTGAAGGATGCAAGCAAAGTACACAACTACTAACATGGAAAACCCAGGAGAGGAGGTCCAGGCAGCCAATCTATCCGCAGTTGCAAGCCTATTAAGAACAAAAAGCCAAGTAATAAAGCTATATCTGGGAATATGCTTCTTAAACCAAATAAGAGGAGCCCATCTCAATTTTTCACCAGCTGGAGCCAGTTTCCTATAAGTGTGCCCCACAGAGAAAAGACTAGAGGGAGAAAGAGTCAAATCCAAGAGTCCAAAGAGGACTCTTTAGGAGGGGGAAGATGGACCTCTCTAATTGTGATAAGCTTATGGGAGTTAGAAATAGTCCAATCCCAACCTGTACCAAAATAAATCCTAGGACCAAACCTTTGATAAAGAGCCCCCAAAGGGTGCCAAGGGTCCAATAGAAGAGAGATCTGCTCACCATTTCCCACGAGAGCTTTGCAATACCCAGCAAACTTGTCTCTGATTTTCAGAATTTTCCTCCAATTCCAAGAAGGATTAGTGGCAAGCTTAACCAAGAAGATAGAGCTCTTCTTGATCAAGAAAAACTTGCACCAACCCTTCCAAAGGGAAGCTTTATCCAAAGAGACCAGGAACCAGAAATGCTTAGCCACAGCCACTTCATTAGCTAGAGAGAGATCTCTAAGGTCCAAATCTCATTGGGACTTATCAAGGCACAAGTCACTCCAAGCCACTTTAGCACCAGAATGCTTTACAGCTGATGCGTTCCACAAGTAATCCCTAATAACCACCTGAATCATATTGAAGATCTTCTTGGGAAGAATAAATAAGCCAGCCCAGTATTGAAAAATAGCATAGAGCACGGATTTAACCAACTGTAATCTTCCAGCATAAGAAAGGTAGTTAGACTCCTAAGACTTCACCCTAGCTGTGATATGGTCTACTAGGGTGATACAATCTGTTTTTCTAAGCTTTCAGGAAATCAAAGGAACCCCCAAGTATCTCATAGGAAGCTCCCCAATGCTGAAATTGCACAAGTCCAGAATTGCTTGAGAAGTGGATGGATGGACCCCAGACATGAAAATCTGACTTTTTTGTAGATTAGGTTGAAGACCAGACATGGCCTCAAACAAGTTTAAGCTCTCCATAATAAGTTGAATAGAAGTAATATCACCCTTACAGAAGATAAAGAGATCATCAGCAAAGCATAAGTTAACAATACCAAGCTCCTTACACCTCCAGTGATAGCCAAAGTCCCGCTTTATGAGAAGCATGCTTGAGAATACCAGATAGAACCTCCATAACCAACATAAACAGATAAGGAGAGATAGGATCACCCCGTCTAAGCCCTTTAGCACCAGAGAAGTAGCCAGTCAACTCACCATTGACCGCAATGGAGAAAGAAGGAGAGGAGATACACTCCATCACACAGTTAGAGAAATGATCAGGAAACCCCAAGCAGTCAAAGATTCTCCCGATACTCTCCCAATTCAAGCTATCATAAGCCTTTTTTATATCAACCTTGAAAGCACATCTGGGACTATTAGAAGGCCTATGGTAACCTCTAACCAGCTCTTGAGATAAGAGGATGTTGTCAGCAATTCTCCTCCCTGGCACAAAAACAGTCTGGTTGCTACTAATAAGATCAGGGAGCACTATTTTAAGTCTATCAGCAAGCATTTTAGAAATGCATTTATAAACAACATTACAACAAGATATAGGCCTAAAGTCACCAACCTTAGAAGGATTGGGGACCTTAGGTATAAGAGCAATAGCAGTAGAGTTAACCTGTTTCAATAATGATTGGGAGCTAAAAAACTCCAAAACAGCCTTAGTAACATCTTTGCCCACAATATGCCAACATCTTTTGAAGAAACCAGCAGAGAAGCCATCTAGACCAGGGGCTTTACTACTCCCCAAACTAAACATAGTTGTGTGAACGCCTCACCTGGTTTCTAGAGAGAAGGGAGAGCTTCTCTCTCTAAAATGTCCCTTGTCATTTTCCATGTCATGAACTCGAACTGACTTTTGACACCTAAATCACGTTTGAGAAAAGAATTTGGAGTGTTGTGTCATTTTATGTGCTAGCGTAATACAGAGTCAAATGACCCAATGGGACGTGTTTAGGCCCAAACTAGATGAACTTGGCCAAACTTGGATCTTTATGCATGTCATGTATTCGAACTAACTTTTGAAACCCGAGACACGTTTGGAATAAGAATTTGGAGTGTTTTTTTCATTTTAAGTGCTTCTAGTGTCATATAGAGTCAAAAAGACCCAATGGGACATGTTCATGCCCAAACTAGATGAACTTGACCAAACTTGGATCTTTTGAGCATGTCATGTACTCGAACTGACTTCTGACACCCAAAACACGATTTGGATAAGAATTTGGAGTGTTGCGGTCGTTTTAGGTGCTTCTAGTGCCATACAGAGTCAAAAGACCCAATGAGACGTGTTTATGCTAAAACTAGATGAACATGGCTAAACTTGAATCTTTAGGGCATGTCATGTACTCACACTGACTTTTGACACCCAAAACACGTTTGGGATAAGAATTGGGAATGTTGTGGTCATTTTAGGTGCTTCTAGTGCCATACGGAGTCAAAATACCAAATGGGGTGTGTTTAAGCTCAAACTAGATAAACTTGGCTAACTTGGATCTTTTGGGCATGGCATGTACTTGAACTGGTTTTTGACACCTAAAACACGTTCGGTATAAGAATTTAGAGTGTTGTGGTCGTTTTAGGTGCTTCTAGTGCCATACAGATTCAAAAAGACCCAATCGATTTTTTTAGGTCACCACCGTCCAAGGTTCCACATAAGGGAGAATATGTGGATTACAGGTGGTGGGAGAATCAGGGATTGATCTAGGACTGGGTTGTCAGTCTGATGGGGAAAGAGAAGGGTGTGATTCATTCCTTAAGAAGTTGACGGGTGTGAAGACCGAGCAAGGTGATAGATGACCTGATTTAACCTACCGAAGATCGATTGGCAGGAACCCGGGAATAGTGGGAAGAAGACTCTCTCGTTTATTAGAAAGTGCATAAACGCTTGTGATCTTTGACCTACGATCTTCAAGTGCATAAATGCCTCTGATCTTCTCTAGCTTTAAAAAAGAGGTGTTGTGATCGGTTGGGGTAGCGGGGGTGGGGTGAATGGGTTTGATGGAGGATGGGTGGATTGATGCTTTTGGAATTGATTTCAGTTTGTAATCTTAACTATGGCAATAAACGGAGCATTGTTGGCATCTTTTAGGAAGACCTTCATAATCCACCTTAACCATAATCAGATTTTTTTCGGTAAATTAAAAAATTGTATAAACCGAAGAAGAAACATACAAATATACAAGGGGCATACCCCAGGCAAAAGAAACAAAAAAAGGAACCATCCAACACACAAGCTGGAGGCACCCAAACACTAACAGAAGATTACAAGAGATAACAGCCTAAAGAAATAGAAGAATCAAGCTTAATTGTCAAAAATAGAGGCATTCAATCCCCAGGTAAGCTGAATGGATAGATGGGGTCTTAACCCAAGCATTTTGTAAACCTTGGTTGTCTTATAAAGCCTTCGTATCTAATTTCAGTACTTTACATATTACTAGTTTGAATTACGTGCAGATCTTAAGCCTCTGATTAGGCTCTGATTTTGTATGTCCTAGGGTTTGCCCATTGTACATGTGTAAGTATCTTTTGGTTTATACAATTTGTCTACCCAAAAAAAGAAGGGACAAAGCCCCAGGCCCTGATGGATTCCCAGCTAGCTTCTTCAAAATGGCTTGGCATATTGTAGGGTGTGCTGTTAGACAAGGGGATCCAATCTCTCCTTACATCTTTGTCATCATCATGGAGGTCTTGACAGGGATCTTGAGTTTTGCAGCCAAACACTCAGAGTTCCAGTTCCATTGGAGGTGCAAAGAGCTTAACTTAGTCAATCAGTGCTTTGCTGATGACCTATTCTTATTCTGTAAAGGAGACAAAAACAGCATGCATGTGCTTAAGGAAGCTTTGGCCATTTTCCAAGAGCTATCAGGGCTTCAACCAAATATTTCAAAGAGTCAACTGTTCTTATCAGGGGTGAGCCCAGAGATGTCTTCTATCATTCATGCTGAACTGGGTTTTACAGAAGGGACTCTTCCAGTTAGATATCTTGGTGTCCCACTCATTACAACCAAGCTTACCAAATCAGATTGTCAAGGTTTGGTTGACAGACTCACTATGAGAATCAGGTATTGGGAATCAAAGTATTTGTCTTATGCAGGAAGACTCCAACTTATCAAGACTATCCTTATGGCTATGGTCAACTTTTGGAGTGGTCTCTTCATTCTCCCTAAAAAAGTGGTGAAGACAATACAATGCTTGGTAAGAAATTTTCTATGGAATGGCCAAGATACTAAAGCTTCAGGGGCCAAGGTAGCTTGGGCAGACCTCTGTTTTGACAAGGTACAAGGTGGGTTGGGCCTTAGGGATTTGGTTCTAGCTAATGAAGTTGCTATAGCCAAACACTTATGGTTCTTGCTACTCCCTTTTAAAAGATCACTTTGGAAAGATTGGTGTCAAACATACATAATCAGAAAGAGTTCAATTTTCTTGGTTTCCATTCCTCCTAACCCATCTTGGGTTTGGAGAAAGCTTCTCAAGCTCAGGAGCAAGTTTCTGCCCTTTTGCTCTATAACTATTGGAGATGGTACTACTGTGAAGCTTCTTACAGATAATTGGCATACTCTGGGTGTCCTATTGGCCAGATATGGGCAAAGACTTTTGTCAGGAACTTCTTGGACTATGGACTCTATGGTGAGTGTTTTCATTCAAGATAATCAATGGCATTGGCCAACTTCAAACACCTTTCAGTTTCTTGAGATTAGAAGTGTTCCAATTCCTCCTCCCCAAGCTCAACGACAAGATGTTTGGAAATGGAGTTCAAGTCAGAATAGAGATTTCTCCCTAAGTCTAACCTATAAGGCACTGTCCCCTACAAGACAACCGGTTAACTGGGCAAAGGTGATATGGCTACCAGGAGACACATGAGCATCTTTTTAATTGTTGTTATGCAGCCAGAGTATGGGCCACACTTGTGAACAAATGTGATCTACACTGCCAGGTTAGGGATTGAGATCAGTTTGTAGATTGGATGCTAGCGAATGCAAAAGGGAAGTCACTCAGAGGAGTCCTAGTTAAGCTAGCTTTTACTTCCCTCTAATGACAGTGGCTGGATTGAGATTCAATCCAAGAGATCAAGGAAGAAAATCAACTCAGAAGTGGGACTTGAATTGGCCTTAGTGCTAGACCAAGACATAGTTGAAGCTTTCCCACTAAGGGTGGAACCTATTGAGCACTCAACTGAGGAAGAAGAGGATAATCTTGCTGTCGTGAGCAAGAACCAAGAGCTTTCCACCACTTCTCCTTCTCTAAACACTCCCAGCTCAAGAAAAAGGAGAAAGAAGAAGAAGAAGAAGAAGCTCAATGGCACACCACACCCTGCAAAGGGTAGAGATAAAGGAGTTGCAGCTAGTGGGGAAACCCACAACCCACCCATTCATGTTTAATCTTGCTACTTGGAACATTAGGGGGCTCAATGACTCCTTAAAACAAGCTGCTGTGAGGAAGCTTTGTAAGAATTCCAATCTTTCTCTTTGTTCTTTACTTGAAACTAATGTGAAAAACTTTAAATTCACTAATCTTGTTAAGGCCATTTTTCCTAATTGGGAGGTGGTAGCAAACTACAATTTTGCTGCAGGGGGTAGAATTTGGGTTGCTTGGGACCCAAAAGTACTTGATGTAATAGTTTTGGATACTACTGACCAAGTTTTATTTTGTAAGCTTACTATTAAGCATTCTAATGTTGTATGTTATATCACATTTGTATATGCTTCAAATTCTAAAATGATCAGGAAGAAGCTTTGGGAATCCTTGTGCTCCCACCACTCACTCACTTCTCATGCCCATGGCTTATCACCGGAGATTTCAATGTTATTGCCTCCCCTAGTGAGAAATTAGGAGGAGCTAAGGGATGGGATGAAGGCATCTTTGACTTCAACAAATGTACTTTCACTATTGAGGTTGAGGACCTTGCATACTCAGGTTGTCAATTCACATGGTCAAACAAGCATAATGATGGAACCTTTATTATGTGTAAGTTGGATAGAGCCATGGCAAATATTCACTGGGTGGACTCGTTCCCCGACACAAAGTGTCTCTTTGCTCCTCCTGGCATCTGTGATCACAGTCCAATTGTCTTACAAATGGAGAAGGACTCCTATATAAACCAAGAGTAAGCTTCAAGTTTTTTGAGTTTTGGTTTGAAAGAGAAGGGTCTTGGCAGCTTTCGGTTCAACCTTAACTTTCAATTGGCTTACACTAAGCAAACCGCTCGTAAGTCCACTGGTGGAAAGGCTCCAAGGAAGCAGTTGGCTACAAAGGCTGCAAGGAAATCCGCTCCGGTAACCGGGGGAGTCAAGAAGCCACACAGATTCCATCCAGGAACCGTGGCTCTTCGTGAGATTCGCAAGTACCAGAAGAGCACGGAGCTTCTCATCCGGAAGTTGCCGTTTCAGCGGCTCGTCCGTGAGATTGCTCAGGACTTCAAGACTGACCTGAGGTTCTAGAGTTCAGCAGTGTCTGCTCTCTAAGAGGCAGCGGGGTCATACTTGGTTGGAGTCTTTGAGGACACTAATCTTTACGCTATTCACGCTAAGAGGGTTACTATCATGCACAAAGATATCCAGCTTGCTAGGCGCATTCGTGGCGAACGTGCTTGATTTGATGAATGTGTGTATAGAGGGGTCTGTGACCAGATCACGTTGTGTGGTTGTTGGGTGGTTTACAGTATCTTGTACCCGTAGGTAGATGACTTTAGCTGACTGCCAATGTTTACGCTATAGTTATTATGTTAGACTTATT
The DNA here is from genome assembly GCA_003255025.1 of Datisca glomerata. NCBI lineage: Eukaryota > Viridiplantae > Streptophyta > Magnoliopsida > Cucurbitales > Datiscaceae > Datisca > Datisca glomerata. Next base: position 141,137 of record QANY01006193.1, read on the forward strand.
TGCTTTTCTATAGAAATCAAAAATCAATTGTTGAAGTTATGGTTCTAAAAAAATAAAAGTTTTGGCAGCTTTCGGACAGAGTTTGGGGGGCTGAGATTTCAGGGACAGCAATGTTTAGGCTCTGTAAGAAGCTTAAGGCACTCAAAGGTGAATTGAGGAGGTTCAACCAAAGATTTTGCAGTTATCTTCCTACTAGAGTTAAGTTGGCTGAAGCACACATGGAAACAATTCAAAACTTGTTAGGAAATGACCCTTTAAATGCATTGTTACAAGCTCAGGAGAGAGATGCATGCTCCAAATTCTTTGAGCTTAGACATGCTGAAGAGAGCTTCTACAGGCAGAAGTCAAGAGTACAGTGGCTTCAGTTCGGTGATCAGAACACTTCTTTCTTTTTTCGAAGTATGAAAAAGAATAGGTTCAAAAACAAGGATTACACACCTGGACAACCAAGGCTTTCTACTTACTTCCCATGAGGAGATCCAGGATCATATATTAGATTACTACAAAAATCTCTTGGGTACACCAAATGAAGAAATGGGAGTCAATTGGAGTATACTTGATTGTGCTTTGCCAAGAAAGCTTGGACTTGATCAGGCTGTACCTTTGGCTCTTCCCATTGAAGAAAATGAGGTCAAGCAAGCGATTTCAGTATGGGAACTAGCAAAGCTCCTGGATCAGATGATTTTTCAGCTAGGTTCTTTAAGAAAGCATGGCATGTGGTGGGTGGGGATGTAACCAAAGTTGTTTTGGAGTTCTTTACTACAGGTAACCTCCTAAAAGAGGTTAACTCAACTGCAATCACCTTAATACCAAAGGTCCCTAATCCCACTAGTATTGGGGCCTTTAGACCTATCTCTTGCTACAATGTAGTCTACAAGTGGATCATAAAAATATTTGCTGAAAGACTCAAGCTTGTATTACCCAACATCATAAGTCAGAACCAAAGTGCTTTTATCCCAAGAAGGAGAATGGCTGACAATATTTTTCTCTCCAAGAATTACTTAGAAGCTACCATAAATCACTTGGTTTGCCAAGGTGTGCTTTCAAGGTGGACCTTAAGAAAGTCTATGATAGTGTGAACTGGTCACTAATAGGTAAAGCTTTTCAATGCCTTGGATTCCCAAATGTTTACATTTCTTGGGTCATGGAGTGCCTTTCTTCTCCCTCATACTCAGTAAATATAAATGGTGAGATGCATGGTTACTTTAGGGGTGCTAATGGAATTAGACAAGGGGATCCAATCTCTCCTTACATCTTTGTCATCATCATGGAGGTCTTAACAGGGATCTTGAGCTTTCCAGCCAAACACTCAGAGTTCCAGTTCCATTGGAGGTGCAAAGAGCTTAACTTAGTCAATATGTGCTTTGCTGATGACCTACTCTTATTCTGTAAAGGAGACAAAAATAGCGTGCATGTGCTTAAGGAAGCTTTGGCCATTTTCCAACATTGACCCCCCCCCCCCATCTTACCCATTTCCATTCCCATTGAATCTGATTCAGAAGAAGGATGGACAGTAGTCAAAAAAGAAATTTGGTAGAAAGTCTCCTTTAGTTAGCTATTCTTTCAAGTTTCAATTATTTAAAGCATAGTTCTTTGGATGAGAACTCCAAGAAGAAGCTGAAGAAGAAAGGGAAAGGTATCTTATCAGGGGTGAGCACAGAGATGTCTTCTATCATTCATGCTGAACTGGGTTTTTCAGAAGGGTCTCTTCCAGTTAGATATCTTGGTGTCCCACTCATTACAACCAAGCTTACCAAATCAGATTGTCAAGGTTTGGTTGACAGACTCACTATGAGAATCAGTTCTTGGGAATCAAAGTATTTGTCTTATGCTGGAAGACTCCAACTTATCAAGTCTGTCCTTATGGCTATGGTCAACTTTTGGAGTGGTCTCTTCATTCTCCCTAAAAGAGTGGTGAAGACAGTCCAATGCTTGGTAAGAAATTTTCTATGGAATGGCCAAGATACTAAAGCTTCTGGGGCCAAGGTAGCTTGGGCAGACCTATGTTTTGACAAGGTACAAGGTGGGTTGGGCCTTAGGGATTTGGTTCTAGCTAATGAAGTTGCTATAGCCAAACACTTATGGTTCTTGCTACTCCCTTCTAAAAGATCACTTTGGAAAGATTGGTGTCAAACATACCTAATCAGAAAGAGTTCAATTTTCTTGGTTTCCATTCCTTCAAACCCATCTTGGGTTTGGAGAAAGCTTCTCAAGCTCAGGAGCAAGTTTCTGCCCTTTTGCTCTATAACTATTGGAGATGGTACTACTGTGAAGCTTCTTACAGATAATTGGCATCCTCTAGGTGTCCTTTGGGCCAGATTTGGGCAAAGACTTTTGTCAGGAACTTCTTGGACTATGGACTCTATGGTGAGTGTTGTCATTCAAGACAATCAATGGCATTGGCCAACTTCAAACACCTTTGAGTTTCTTGAGATTAGAAGTGTTCCAATTCCTCCTCCCCAAGCTCAACGACAAGATGTTTGGAAATGGAGTTCAAGTCAGAATGGAGATTTCTCTCTAAGTCTAACCTATAAGGCACTGTCCCCTACAAGACAACCGGTTAAGTGGGCAAAGGTGATATGGTTCTCTAAACACATCCCAAGGTGCAGCTTTATCTCTTGGTTGGCTTTGAGAAACAAACTTTCCACTAGAGATAGGGTTGCACAATGGGACCAAACACCAGGGTTTTCTTCTGATTGTGTGTGTTGTGTTGGCTACCAGGAGACACATGAGCATCTTTTTATCAATTGTTGTTATGCAGCCAGAGTATGGGCCACACTTGTGAACAAATGTGATCTACACTGCCAGGTTAGGGATTGGGATCAGTTTGTAGATTGGATGCTAGCTAATGCAACAGGGAAGTCACTCAAAGGAGTCCTAGTTAAGCTAGCTTTTACTTCCTTCATCTATTATATATGGAGAGAAAGAAATGCAAGGATTTTTGAAGGCAAAATCAGAGATTCCAAGATCCTAACTGAAGCTATTTCACAATTAGTCAGATTAAGGCTTTGGGATTCGAAGTGTTTTGGCACTAATGATACTAATCTACGTTTAGTGGATAGATGGGGTCTTAACCCAAGCATTTTGTAAACCTTGGCTGTCTTATGAAGCATTGATATCTAATTTCAGTACTTTACATATTACCAGTTTAATTTGCGTGCAGATCTTAAGCCTCTAATCAGGCTCTAATTTTGTACTTCCTGGGGTATGCCCCTTGTACATGTGTAAGTATCTTTTGGTTTATACAATTTGTTTACCCAAAAAAAAAAGGTGAAGGGGAATTTGGTTATTAAAGGTGGGGTAACCCACTGCCCAATCAATCTTTGATTAATCTTGCCACTTGGAATGTGAGAAGCTTCAATAGTACTCTCAAGCAAGCGGCGGTCAGGAAGTTGTGTAGAGACTTTCAATTGAATTTGTGCTCTTTGGTGGAAACTAAGGTGAAATTCCCTAAGTTTTCTTCAATTGCTCAAAGTGTGTTCCCTAATTGGCAGATTCTAGCTAATTATGATTTTGCTCAATGAGGAGGATTTGGATTGCTTGGGATCCAGAAATGCTTGAGGTGGAGTCTATTTTTTGCTCCAATCAGGCTATTTTGTGTAAAATCACTTTGAGGCTCTCGGGAATAGTTCTATTTGCCTCTTTTGTGTATGCTTCAAACTCTAGCTCTGAGAGAATTGAGCTTTGGAACAGCCTTGTTCAGCACCATCGCAAGTGTGCTCAATCCCCTTGGATTATCACAGGTGACTTCAATGAATCTTTGCACCCTAATGAGAAAGTAGGAGGCAGGTTTGAATTGGACACTGGAATGAGGGAGTTTGGAGAATGCTTATTTAGAATTGAAGTGGAGGGCCTTATAGTGGCTGCCCATTCCCTTGGAGTAATCGCACTTTTCACTCTTCGGGTGCTTCTGATCATAGCCCCATCATTATTAAGGGGGGTGTGAGCAATGTCAGACCTAAGACTTTTTTCAGATTCTTTGATTTTTTTGATGGATGAGAGGGTTTTTGGCCGGTGGTCCTAAGAGCATGGGGAGTGAAGGTGAGGGGTTCTGCCATGTTTAAGCTGACTTCTAAGCTCAAATCAGTCAAGAAAGCTATTAGGAGCTTTAAGCAGGCCTCTTACAATGATATTTCAGCTAGGGCTCAACTAGCAAGGAGTAAATTGAGTGCTATCCAAGGTGCTGTAGCTTCTGACCCTTCTAATGCCTCTCTCCAAACTGAGGAAAAATTGGCTTATAATGACTTCATTGAGCTTAGAAATGCCGAGGAGAGCTTCTTGAGGCAAAAATCTAGAGTGCAATGGTTGAGTTTGGGGGATCAAAACACCTCCTATTTTCCAAAAATTATGGAAAAATAGGTCTAGAGCTAAAATTAATCAGCTTGAAGATCACAATGGTATCATGTTGACTGGCCCTTCTGAGATTAGCCAACATATTGTCCAGGCTTTCACTGACCTCTTGGGCACTCTAAAGATTGAAAGAGAGTTGGATTCGGGTATTCTTGACCCCATGTTGCCTAAAAAGCTTGGTTTGCATCAGAGTGAGCTACTCAACCAGCCTATCACCAGAGAGGAGATAAAGTAGGCGATTTTTAGCATTAATAGCTCTAAAGCTCCAGGTCCAGATGGGTTTTCAGCTGGCTTCTTCAAAAGAGCTTGGCATATTGTTGGAGAGGAGGTTATTGAGGCTGTTTTGGAGTTCTTTGGCTCCCAATCTTTATTACAGCAGGTCAACACTACTTTTGTTTCCCTTATCCCGAAGGTCCCTAACCCCACTAGGGTTAGTGTCTTTAGGCCTATTTCTTGTTGAAATGTTATCTATAAATGTATTACTAAGCTTTTGGCAGATAAGTTGAGCGCTGTTTCTCCCATATCTAATCAGCCCGAACCAAATGCCTTTGTTTCAGGAAGAAGAATTGTTGATAACATTTTCTTATCCCAAGATCTTGTTAGAAGCTACCATAGAAAGGTTAATAGTCCAAGGTGTGCCCTAAAAATTGATTTGAAGAAGGCCTATGATTCTGTGAATTAACATCTTATTGGCAGGATCCTTAATTGCTTGTGGTTATCAGAAAATTTCACCAAGTGTGTAATGGAGTGTATTTCTACCCGCTCTTTCTCTATCAATATTTTTTTTCCGATAAATATTCTCTATCAATATCAATGGTGAGTGAAAGGGTTCTTTAAAGGGGGCCAAGGGGATCAGACAATGGGACTCTATTTCTCCTTATTTATTTCTTTTAGTAATGGAGGTTCTTTCTAGCATTCTTCATTTTGCTCCCCAAGACCCTAACTTTGAGTTCCATTGGAGGTGAATAGAGCTCAATATATTTAATCTTTGTTTTACGTATGATCTCTTCATTTTTTGTAAAGAAAATGTGAAACCAGTCCAAATTATTAAGGAGTGTCTCCTTCTCTTTGAAGCCTTATCCAGGCTTCAGCCTAATCTTCTTAAGAGTCAGATCTTCTTCTCAGGGGTGTCTGATACTGTCCAGCAACATATTTTGAAGATCATGCCTTTAACCATAGGTTCTTTTCCTATGAGATACTTGGGAGTCCCCCACCGTTGCTACATTGCTGCAGTCCACTTTGAGCTTCCTAGGAGCTGCTTAGTGTTTGGTTTGCAGTGGCAATGGATGTTTTGCAGGTGATAGGGATTCTATGCTCACCCATATGATCTCTCGGCCTTGGATCTCACCATCAAAGAAGACCATCATGCTCATAATTTATTTCTTTATTGCATCATTTGCTTTCCTTGCAATTCCGTGTAATTGGTAGGGTTCTATGCTATAAAGGCCCTTCACTACTTCAATTGTTTAAATTTTGAATTTTCAATCTTTTGGTGTTACTTCACACGATGCTATGTTGGTGATAACCCCTTAGTGCTACATTGCTACATTTTACCTTGAGCGTCCTAGGTGCTACTTTGTGTTTGTTTTGCAATGGCTCTATTGTTTTGCAGGTAACCTGGATCCTACTGACGACATCTCACTTAGGCCTTAGTCAAATTTTGTAGCTTCTTGGCTTCCCCAGGTTGCTTATTTAGTGTTGATCTTGGTTGACCAGAGTTGATATCAGACTCTCTTGTAAATGCTTATAATTTAGATATAGGTTTTTTGGACGGGGTATGCCCCTCTCTAAATGTGTAATTTTCTTTTGGTTAATATTATTCATTTACCAAACAAAATAGATGAACTTGGCTAAACATGGATCTTTTGGGCATGGCATGTACTCGAACTCACTTTTGACACTCAAAACACATTGGCATAATAATTTGTAGTGTTGTAGTCGTTTTAGTTGCTTCAAGTGCTATTTGGAGTCAAAAAGACCCAAATGCGATGTGTTTAGCCCTAAACTACATGAACTTGGCTAAACTTGAAACTTTTGGGCATGTCATGTACTCGACCTGACTTTTGACACAAAAAATATGTTTGGGATAAGAATTTGCAGTGTTTTGGTAGTTTTAGGTGCTCTTGGACCATACGAAGTCAAAAAAGACCCAATGGGACGTGTTTAGGCCCAAACTAGATGAACTTGGCTAAACTTGGATCTTTTGGGCATGGCATGTACTCGAATTGATTTTTCACACCCAAAACACATTTGGCATAAAAATATGGATTGTTGTGGTCGTTTTAGGTGCTTCTAGTGCCATATGTTGCCAAAAATACTCAATGGGATGTGTTTATGACCAAACTAGATGAACTTTGTACAAGCCCCACAAGATCACCTTCCCTTGTGTTTCACAAGAAGCCAAGAAATCCATTAAAAATAAAAAAGGGAATTTTTTGAAAATCTTAGAGAGAGAAGCTATGACCTCTCTCTAGAATTTCACTTCTTCTCACCGGTTCCTCCTCCTTTTGGGAGGAGGATCCTCTTTTACAAGCCTACAATGGTTAATGATGCATTTATTCAAGCAACCCAGTGTTCTTATGCTTCTTCATCGGAGGAATCATCAAGTTTTCAAGTTGAAAATGAAGAAGAAAGGGTGATTGAGAATGTTAGAGCTCGTGCATCTAATTTGCCCGAAGCTCTTGAAGCTCGCATTAATGGAGCTGCCAATCTCAATGGTGCCTCTTTGGGAGCTTCTAGCAATGATAGTGAGTGGATAAATCACCTAAGGACAAGATTAATGGTGGAGTGAAGCTCTCTTCTTCATGAAATGAAGAACCTTTTTCACAAGTTCAAGGACTTGAAGACATCTCATTTTCAAGGGAGTTAACTACCCCAAGCATATTGGAGAATGGAGAAGAAGCTTCAAAGGTACGAATTAATGAGTCTTTAAGTGATTCTAGTACTTTAGGGGTTCCTTCATCATTCGGTGAAGCCCCACGCTTCTACAGGTCTTGCAATAGAAGAATAGCATGAACAACATGAAAAGAAGCCACCAAGTACATTCCCTTTGACTGAAAAATTAAGACAGATTGCGAAGGGCCAACTTGCCAAAGGAGGAGCACGGAGGAGAGAGGTGAACAAGGGTGATAGCTTTTGTCCGGTGGTCAATGAGGGTACCTTAGGGATCCAATCAAATTCTGCCACCTCACCAACTAATGCTAACTCTAGTTGTGCATGGGGAGTGGGTTTGGACACACAATCCAAACTTAAAGCAAAAGGACACATGCAAAAGGAGGAAGGACAATGTCTAGACCTTCCCTTGCATGATTTGGGTAATATTAAAGCAAACCCTAAGCTTGCAAGGACAGACAACTATCCCCAAAACCCGGAGCAAGGACAACAGTCCTTAAATGTGGGTGTACCTACAAACAAAAGGGATTCGACTTTGGATTTTCACAAGACATCCTTGGAGCATGCCTCTAGTACACTTGTAGTACATACCAAGCATGGAAAAGATATTCCAACGTCGGCTCCATTGATAGTACAAGACAGGGCAGCGCATTTCAAGGAGAAAGGAAAACATGCTTTGTCCTTGCAAGGTACATCTCTCCATGCTATGGCTAAATCACCCATTAATGATTGTATTTCATCAATAAATGCATGTACCACTAATAACTTCATTACAAATGAGACAAAAGGAAAGCATAGCTCTCTTGGCAGCTTGAACACATGTGACTAGGAGAAAGGACAACATGCTTTGTCTCCTTCATTCATTAATGATAGTACCTCCTCATTTAATGCTTGTACTACCTCAAAGTCAACAAGTAAGCCAAGTAAGCTTAGCTCCTTAATTGTGTGTGTTGTGTTGGCTACCAGGAGACACATGAGCATCTTTTTATCAATTGTTGTTATTCAGCCATAGTAGGGCCACACTTGTGAACAAATGTGATCTACACTGCCAGGTTAGGGATTGGGGTCAGTTTGTAGATTGGATGCTATAGCTAATGCGAAAGGGAAGTCACTCAGAGGAGTCCTAGTTAAGCTAGCTGTTATTTCCTTCATCTATTATATATGGAGAGAAAGAAATGCAAGGATTTTTGGAGGAAAAATCAGAGATTCCAAGATCCTAATTGAAGCTACCTCACAATTAGTCAGATTAAGTATGCCCTTGGACATGTGTAAGTATCTTTTGGTTTATACAATTTATTTACCAAAAAAAAAAACTTAGCTCCTTTGGTCGAATTAATGAGGCATGTGAGATGCTCAATCTGTACAAAACAAGCAGCCACTTTCTAGGGAAAAGGTACAATCTCCTACACACAATGGTCCTTTTACCTTGTCCTTTCCACCCGTACTGATGAGGATCCGGTTTCACAAGCTCAAAGGATGGATCCACTTCAAGTACAAAGAGGCCAAATCACAAAAGCTAGAGAAAATAGAAAGGTTGAAGCACTCAATAGGAGTATGACGTGGAGCATGATGTGGAGCATGACAAGGAGTGTGACGTGGAGTATGACAGCCTGCGTCGAGCATGGCATGGCATCCAACATGAAAGCCCCCATGGAGCATGATGTGGCATCCAACATGACATCCTACATGAACCATGACATGGCATCCAACATGACATCCTACATGAACCATGACATGGCATCCAACATGGCAGCCGACATAGAGCATGATGTCGTATCCATCATGGCAGCCTACATGGCATTACACTTGGAGCATGATGTGGCGTTCAACATGGCAATCCACATGGAGCATGACATGGCATTTTAAATGATGACAAGGATGCAAGACACCTTGGCAATCCTAACCAAGAAGTGGACAGCCGATAGGAGTCTTTTGGGTGGACTACAAGTTCCTTATTTATTGCAATTTATATTTCTTTATCTTTTAAATTTAGTTTAGGTTATTGAAACACTTTAGGACTCTTTAGGCTTCTAGTTTTTCTATTTAAGCATGGTTTCACAGTTTATTAAAGAAACTTTGATCAATATAATTTTTTTGTGAGAGTTTTCTCTTTGATTCTTCTTAGAACTTTTCAGACTTATCAAGAATATTCTTGTGGCATCTAAAAGCTAGACTTATCACTTACCTTTCCTTCTTGTTCTCTTGAGTGTGGCGTGTAAACCATACCTTTGTTTCTTTTCGAAGAAGCATCAATTTGGTTCTTATGTCTTATACTTAAGGTTCTATTTGTGTCATAGAAAACGGGTCAGGTTTTCTTCTTATTTAAAATCGATCCTTGGGTTCTTGAACTATCATTGTTATCGGGTTTCATTGCAAAGCAACGGTGAGGTTCAGATCACCCACAAGGTACTTTACCCCATGCTAAGTCAACTTCATCCTTAAATGAGTGTACTTTGCTCGAAAATAACCCATTTGTTGGCCATGGATAAACTAAGGGCACAGGCAGGTTCTTCCTCTCCACTTGCACGAAAGACCATCTCCCTCTTCCTTTCCCATTTATGACCAAATGGTTGAATAACTTGAACTATATGCTTTCACTCAAGGGTTTAGACGAAATTGTGAATATTACCCGTACCCATCTAATCCAAAACCCACTAATGAAGCATCAAAAACTCTTGGGTCCAACCAAGTGTATAAAAAACTTTGTGATGCTTCCCTTGAACCCCCTAAGCAAGATGGATCTTGGGCTAAAAAAGTTAAGAAAAATGAGAAGCAAAATATTCGGTGGTACATGAGAATACCACTATTGTCATGTCCCTAGGTTTAGCTTCCTCTCTTGGGTGGCTATCAAAGGCAAGTTTCTGACTAAGGATAGAATGGAACATTGGTCCATGCTTACATCTAAGCCCTTCATGTGTATTTTGTGTGGGTGGGTGTGAGTCAGCTGAGCACCATTTTGTGGGATGCAAATACACAAAGTCAATTTGGGACACTCTTCTAACTAAATGTGGTTTGAGTAGCCCCACTCCAACTGGTGTCAATGGATCTCTTGGCTCCTAGTTAAGGCCAAAGGTAAGTCCCTTGTTAGCTCCATTCTGAAGCTTCTGCTCATAGCCTTTATCTACCATATTTGGAGGGAGAGGAACCTCATAATCTTGCACAGAAAAATAAGGGATAATGCTATTTGGATCAAGGTTATCTCGAACTCCATTAGGGATAGGCTTTGGTTGCTTAGGGGTGTCCTTGCCTCAGAGCTGAACCTGTCTCTCCAAGCTGCTTGGGACTCAACCTTTTGATTTTTGAGCTTCCTTAGGGGCTGAATATGTTAATTTGTTTATTTGTATTGAGGAGTTTGGTTTGCTTTTGTAATGGGTTGAGTTTTAGTTGGCTTATTTTTTGGGGTTTAGAATTGTTTTGGCTTTAGCTAGCTAGGCTTATCTCTTTTTTGGCTTTGTAGCTTTGTATATCCTGGGGTATGCCCCTTGTATATTTGTTTGTACATTTCGGGTCAGTACTTTTTTTGCTTACCGAAAAAAAAAGAATACCACTATTATTAATGGTGACCAAATTAATGTTATGTTGCCATGGAGTGTGACTAGGGATAGCTTCACTAAGTGGGATTGTTGTTTGGTTGGTTTCTTTGTTGGGAAGACAGCCCCACTGCATTTAGTTAAGAAACTTGCACTTCAATTTTGGAAAAAATAGAGGACTAGTGGACGTCTCAGTACACAAAGGATTGTTCTATTTTAGATTCAATTCAATTGAAGAAATGAACACGTCCTTGGATGAGAGTCCTTGGCATCTTCGAGACCCTTAATTTTGAAGCCTTGGCAACCTAATCTTGTCTTTACTAAGGAAAGACTTGATGTTTTACCTATTTGGGTCAAGCTTTGGAATGTTCCAGTGGAACTATGGTCTAAAGAAGACCATGGACACAGAGCAAGTGCTGTTGGAAAACCTTTATACACCAATTCCCCTACTGCCAAAGGAGTTAGAAAGGATTTGCAAGAGTTTGTGTTGAGATTAATGTCCAAACAAGGCAAAGCACTTATGGTTTCTGATCATGATATCGAATATCTCATTATGGAAAAACTGGTGCCAAATCTATCTTATAAGGAAAAACTCCATATTCATTGCTTCAATCCCTTCAAACCCAACTCTGGTTTGGAGAAAGATTTAGAAGCTTATAAGTAAATTCTTGCCCTTTTTGCAAATCCTTCATGGGTAATGGTAGGAACATGAATCTGTTAACTAACCCTTGGCACCCATTAGGTCCTTTTTTGCCCAAATTTGGACATAGAATTTTGTCAGTTAGTGCATGGAAGCTCGAATCCAAAGTAAGTGATATTATTCATGGACAATGGCACTTGCCTACAACCAATACAATGGAGCTTCTAGAACTCAGGAATATCCAACTCCCACCAGCAACTAGACCTGACTCTTGGATTTTGGTCACCCAAAAGGAAAAGGTAAGATGGGCAAGACTACTTTGGTTCAAATATAGTACCCCACGATGTAGTTTCATCGCTTGGCTTGCTATCCTTCGCAAACTAGCTACTGGGTATAAAATTGCTTTTTGGAACCACCCTCTAGCAGGTAGTATGCTAGATTGTGTTTTGTGTGGGTCATGCTAAATCCCACTCTCACCTCTTCATTGAATGTGAATATGCCAAAACAATATGGGACACCCTAATGAGCAAATGTCAACTAACTTGTAGAGCTTCAAATTGGACACAATTGATCTCTTTACTTTTTGGTAAACCACAATTGATCTCTTGGTTACTTGTTTGGAGTACAGGGAAATCTCGGAGGGCTTGCCTACTGCGGATCATTTTCTCATCATTTTTGTACTTCATTTGGAGAGAGAGAAAATCTAGAATTTTTGATGGGAAAATGAGGGATAGGTCAATTATTAAGAAGCTCATCAATGGTAATATCAAAGGAAGATTTTACTATGCCAAAGGTTTTAGAGAAAATAGCTTGGGGCTCTCCCTTATGGTTGCTTGGGAGCTCCAACCTACTATCTTTGACTAAAGGGAANCACCCCTCCCCTCTTCCCCTTCCCTTAGCTACATTGCTACATTTACCTAGTGCTCCAGTCTGGGGCTATTAAGTATTGTTTTGCAATGGCTCTGGTTTCCTTTTGTTATGCATACTATCGTGTGTAGTTGAGCTTTTCCCCATCGTTGCTACATTTCTGCAGTCCACTTTGAGCTTCCTAGGAGCTACTTAGTGTTTGTTTTATAGTGGCAATGGTTGTTTTGCAGGTGATAGGGATTATCTGCTCACCCATATGATCTCTCGGCCTTGGATCTCACCTTCAAAGATGACCATCATGCTCATACTTTATTTCTTTATTGCATCATTTACTTTCCTAGTAATTCCGTGTAATTGATAGGGTTCTATGCTATAAAGGCCCTTCACTACTTTAATTTGTTTAAAATTTGAATATTCAGTCTTTTATGTGATGTAGTGCCAATGCAAGCAAGTCATCTTCTCTTGGGGAGTTCAGAAAAAGGAGTATTTGAACAAAATAAAAGAGTGAAAAATAGAGAGTTGGGTGAGAGGAGTGAGAAAAATCAAGAGAGAAGAAAAGAGATTTTTGATGCAAGAGGGAGTGAGATTAAGAGAGCTTTGAGTTCCAACCGGCATTTGCTTGTACTTTTGTACAAAGAGCCTTGTTTTTTGACTAACGAACTTAACCACTATCTGCCTAGTGTTTTTGTATCTCTTTTGCAGCATTTCGAAGATGTATTCCCCTAGGAGAGGCCAACAGGGATGCAACCAATTAGGGGAATCGAGTACCGAACTGACTTTGTACCTGGAGGTTCCATCTAAAATAAACCCACTCATAGAAGATATCTGGATGATATAAAAGAGTTGGAAATACAATCGAGCAAGCCCATGGAAAAAAGGGTATGCCCGTGGAAGCATAATGTGGCATCCAACATGACATTCTACATGAAGCATGCCATGGCAACCAACATGGCAGCTGACATGGAGCATGACGTGGCATCCAACATGGCAGCCTACATGGAGATGATGTTGCATCATACATGGCATTGCCCATGGAGCATGATGTGGCGTTCAATATGGCAGTTCACATAGAGCATGACATGGCATTTTAAATGATGATAAGGAATCAAGTCAACTTGGAAATCCTAATCTAGAAGTTGACAGCCAATAATAGTCTATTAGAGCATGCACATTGGCAATCCTAACCTAGAAGTGGACAGCCAATAGGAGTCTTTTGGGTGGATTACAAGTTCCATATTTATTGCAATTAATATTTCTTTATCTTCCCATGAGGAGATCCAGGATCATATCTTGGATTACTACAAAAACCACTTGGGTACACCAGATGAAGAAATGGGAGTCAATTGGAGTATACTTGATTGTGCTTTGCCAAGAAAGCTTGGACCTGATCAGGCTGTACCTTTGACTTTTCCCACTGAAGAAAATGAGGTCAAGCAAGCTATATTCAGTATGGGAAGTGGCAAAGCTCCTGGACCAGATGGTTTTTTCAGTCGGGTTCTTCAAGAAAGCATGGCATGTGGTGCGAGGGGATGTAACAAAGCTGTTTTGGAGTTCTTTATTACAGGTAACCTCCTAAAGAAGTTAACTCTACTGCAATCACCTTAATACAAAAGGTCTGTAATACCACTAATATTGGGGACTTTAGACCTATCTCTTGCTGCAATGTAGTGTACAAGTGCATCACAAAAATACTTGTTGAAAGACTCAAGCTTGTATTACTCAACCTCATAAGTCGACACCAAATGCTTTTGGAGTGGTCTCTTCATTCTCCCTAAAAAATTGGTGAAGACAGTCTAGTGCTTGGTAAGAAATTGTTATGGAATGGTCAAGATACTAAAGCTTCTAGGGTCAAGGTAGCTTGGGCAGACCTGTGTTTTGACATGGTACAAGGTGGGTTGGGCCTTAGAGATCTGGTTCTAGCTAATGAAGTTGCTATAGCCCAACACTTATGGTTCTTGCTACTCCCTTCTAAAAGCTCACTTTGGATAGATGGGTGTCAAACATACCTAATCAGAAAGAGTTCAATTTTCTTGGCTTCCATTCCTTCTAACCCATCTTGGGTTTGGAGAAAGCTTCTCAAGCTCAGGAGCAAGTTTCTACCATTTTGCTCAACAACTATTGGAGATGGTACTACTATGAAGCTTCTTACAGATAATTGGCATCCTCTAGATGTCCTTTGGGCCAGATTTTGGCAAAGACTTTTATCAGGAACTTCTTGGACTATGGACTCTATGGTGAGTGTTGTCATTTAAGACAATCAATGGCATTGGCCAACTTCAAACACCTTTGAGCTTCTTGAGATTAGAAGTGTTCCAATTCCTCCTCCCCAAGCTCAAAGACAAGATGTTTGGAAATGGAGTTGAACACAGAGTGGAGATTTCTCTATAAGTCTAACCTATGAGGCACTGTCCCCTACAAAACAACCGGTTGAGTGGGCAAAGGTGATATGGTTCTCTAAACACATCCCAAGGTGTAACTTTATCACTTGGTTGGCTTTAAGAAACAAACTTGCCACTAGAGATAGGGTTGCACAATGAGACCAAACCCCAGAGTTTTGTTTTGATTGTGTGTGTTGTGTTGGCTATTAGGAGACACATGAGCATCTTTTCGTCAATTGTTATTATTTTGCCAGAGTATGGGCCACACTTGTGAACAAATGTGATCTACATTGCTAGGTTAGTGATTGAGGTAAGTTTGTAGATTGGATGCTAGCTAATGCAAAAAGGAAGTCACTTGGAGGAGTCCTAGTTAAGCTAGCTTTTACTTCTAACACATTTGGGTTGGAAAAAGCTTCTCAAGCTCAGGAGCAAGTTTATGCCCTTTTGCTCTATAACTATTGGAGATGATACTACTGTGAAGCTACTTACAGATAATTGGCACCCTCTAGGTGTCATTTGGGCCAGATTTGGGCAAAGACTTTTGTCAGCAACTTCAAACACCTTTGAGCTTTTTGAGATTAGAACTGTTCCAATTCCTCCTCCCCATTCTCAAGACTTTTATCTGAAATGGTCAAGCTATTAAAGCTTCTAGGGCCAAGGTAGCTCGGGCAGACCTGTGTTTTGACAAGGTACAAGGTGGGTTGGGCCTTAGGGATCTGGTTCTAGCTAATGATGTTGCTATAGCCAAACACTTATGGTTCTTGCTACTTCCTTCTAAGAGATCACTTTCGATAGTTGGGTGTCAAACATACCTAATCAGAAAGAGTTTAATTTTCTTGGTTTCCATTCCTTCTAACACATTTGGGTTGGAAAAAGCTTCTCAAGCTCAGGAGCAAGTTTATGCCCTTTTGCTCTATAAATATTGGAGATAGTACTACTGTGAAGCTTCTTACAAATAATTGGCATTCTCTAGGTGTCCTTTGGGCCAGATTTGGGCAAAGACTTTTGTCAGGAACTTCTTGAACTATGAACTCTATGGTGAATGTTGTCATTCAAGACAATAAATGGCTTTGGCCAACTTCAAACACCTTTGAGCTTATTGAGATTAGAAGTGTTCCAATTCTTCCTCCCCAAGCTCAAGACTTTTGTCCGGAATGGTCAAGATACTAAAGCTTCTAGGGCCTAGGTAGCTCGGGCAGACCTGTGTTTTGACAAGGTACAAGGTGGGTTGGGCCTTAGGGATCTGGTTCTAGCAAATCAAGTTGTTGTAGCCAAACACTTATGGTTCTTGCTACTCCCTTCTAAAAGCTCACTTTGGATAGATGGTTGTCAAACGTACCTACTCAGAACGAGTTCAATTTTCTTAGTTTCCATTCCTTCTAACCTATTTAGGTTTGGAAAAAGCTTCTAAAGCTCAGGATCAAGTTTATGCCCTTCTGCTCTATAACTATTGGAGTTGGAAATACTGTGAAGCTTCTTATAGATAATTGACATCCTCTAGGTGTCCTTTTTGCCAGACTTGGGCAAAGACTTTTGTCAGGAACTTCTTGGACTATGGACTCTATGGTGAGTGTTGTCATTCAACACAATCAATAGCTTTGGCCAACTTCAAACACCTTTGAGCTTCTTGAGATTAGAAGTGTTCCGATTCCTCCTCCCCAAGCTCAAGACTTTTGTCAGGAATGGTCAAGATACGAAAGCTTCTGGGGCCAAGGTAGCTTGGGCAGACCTGTGTTTTGACAAGGTACAAGGTGGGTTGGGGCTTAGGGATCTGGTTCTAGTTAATGAAGTTGCTATAGTCAAACACTTATGGTTCTTGCTACTCCCTTCTAAAAGATCACTTTGGATAGATGGGTGTCAAACATACCTAATCAGAAAGAGTTCAATTTTCTTGGTTTCCATTCCTTCTAACCCATTTGGGTTTGGAAAAAGCTTCTCAAGCTCAAGAGCAAGTTTATGCCCTTTTGCTCTATAACTATTGGAGATGGTACTACTGTGAAGCTTCTTATAGATAATTGGCATCCTCTAGGTGTCCTATTGGCCAGATTTGGGTAAAGACTTTTTTCAATAACTTCTTGGACTAGGGACTCTATGGTGAGTGTTGTCATTCAAGACAATCAATGGCTTTTGAGAACTTCAAACACCTTTGAGCTTATTGAGATTAGAAGTGTTACAATTCTTCCTCCCCAAGCTTAAGACTTTTGTCCGGAATGGTCAAGATACTAAAGCTTCTAGGGCCAAGGTAGCTCGGGCAGACCTGTGTTTTGACAAGGTACAAGGTGGGTTGGGCCTTGGGGATCTGGTTCTAGCTAATCAAGTTGCTGTAGCCAAACACTTATGGTTCTTGTTACTCCCTTCTAAAAGCTCACTTTCGATAGATGGGTGTCAGACATACCTACCCAGAAAGAGTTCAATTTTATTGGTTTCCATTCCTTCTAACCCATTTGGGTTTGGAAATAGCTTCTCAAGCTCAGGAGCAAGTTTATGCCCTTTTTCTCTATAACTATTGGAGATGGTATTTCTGTTAAGCTTCTTACTGATAATTGGCATCCTCTAGGTGTCCTTTGGGCCAGATTTGGGCAAAGACTTTTGTTAGGAACTTCTTGGACTATGGATTCTATGGTGAGTGTTGTCATTCAAGACAATCAATGGCTTTGGCCAACTTCAAACACCATTGAAATTCTTGAGATTAGAAGTGTTCCAATTCCTCCTCCCCATGCTGAAGACTTTTGTCAGGAATGGGCAAGATACTAAAGCTTCTCGGGCCAAGGTAGCTTGGGCAGACCTGTGTTTTGACATGGTACAAGGTGGGTTGGGCCTTAGGGATTTGGTTCTAGCTAATGAAATCGCTATAGGCAAACACTTATGGTTCTTGCTACTCCCTTCTAAAAGATCACTTTGGATAGATGGGTGTCAAACACACCTAATCAGAAAGAGTTCAATTTTCTTGGTTTCCATTCCTTCTAACCCATTTGGGTTTGGAAAAAGCTTCTCAAGCTCAGGAGCAAGTTTATGCCCTTTTGCTCTATAACTATTGGAGATGGTACTACTGTGAAGCTTCATACAGATAATTTGTATTCTCTAGGTGTCATTTAGGTCAGATTTGGGCAAACACTTTTGTCAAGATCTTCTTGGACTAGGGACTCTATGGTTAGTGTTGTCATTCAAGACAATCAATGGCTTTGGCCAACTTCAAACACCTTTGAGCTTCTTAAGATTAGATGTGTTCCCCAAGCTCAAGACTCTTGTCCGGAATGGTCAAGATACTAAAGTTTCTGGGGCCAAGGTTGCTCGGGCAGACCTGTGTGTTGACAAGGTACAAGGTGGGTTGTGCCTTAGGGATCTGATTCTAGCTAATGAAATCGCTATAGGCAAACACTTATGGTTCTTGCTACTCCCTTCTACAAGATCACTTTGGATAGATGGGTGTTAAACATACCTAATCAGAAATAGTTCAATTTTCTTGGTTTCCATTCCTTCTAACCCATTTGGGTTTGGAAAAAGCTTCTCAAGCTCTGGAGCAATTTTATTCCATTTTGCTCTATAACTATTGGAGATGGTACTACTTTGGAGCTTCTTACATATAATTGACATCCTCTAGGTGTCCTTTGGGCCAGATTTGGGCAAAGACTATTGTCAGGAACTTCTTGGACTATGGACTCTATGGTGAGTGTTGTCATTCAATACAATCAGTGGCTTTGGCCAAGTTTAAACACCTCTGAGCTTCTTGAGATTAGAAGTGTTCTAATTCCTCCTCCCCAAGCTCAAATACAAGATGTTTGAAAATGGAGTTCAAGTCAGAATGGAGATTTCTCTCTAAGTTTAACCTATAAGGCACTATCCCCTACGGACCAATGGTTAAGCGGGCAAAGGCGATATGGTTCTCTAAACACTTACCAAGGTGCAACTTTATCTCTTGGTTGGCTTTGCAAGATACGAAGTGTTTTGGCACTAATGATACTAATCTACTTTTAGTGGATAGATGGGGTCTTAACCCAAGCATTTTGTAATCCTTGGCTGTCGTATAAAGCCTTGGAATCTAATTTCAGTACTTTACAGATTACTAGTTTAATTTACTTGTAGATCGGCCTTTGATTAAGCTCTAATTTTGTATTTCCTAGGGGTATGCCCCCTTGTATATTTGTAAGTATCTTTTGATTTATATAATTTGTTTAAAAAAAGGTAATGGAAGAGATTAATTAGCATGCAAAGGCAATTGAAGAGGCTAATGAATCTACAAAAACGTGCTCATCAAGATAAGGCCATGAAAGGGCATGAATTTACCGATTTTCAATGTCATAAAATAGGGGGGATGAATCTGGTTTAGATTGATTATGTTTAAATACATTGAAAATGGTCATATAGTGATATAGTTTATTTTATATGTCCACATAGGTCTAAAAACGTGGGGCTTGCTATATTAGTGTTTGTGTTGATTTAAGGCTTTATTTATTGTTTTTCATATTCTTGGAGGGTTGTTCCAAGTATAAGTATGACACCCACGAATTTGGAAGATATACTGAAATTTGAGAGTTTGATACATTGTTATCTTGTGAGGTTATTTTCCTCTTGGTTCTTTAGAGAACTTGTGAACTTATCAAGGGTTGGAATCCTTTTGGCGTTCGGTTATACCTTCGGTTCATGATTCCTTATAATCATTGGGACGGGGTTCATTTTCATTATACATTTGGTTCTTGATTCTTTATAATCAATGGGTCGGGCTTCATCTTAACAAATCTGATTTTTAACTTTCAAGGGCAATTTTCCAAATTTTGTTGTTGGGTTCCAAGGCAACTCGCTTGAGGTTCGCATCAAATCTTGTCTTTCACGTTCTTGAGGTTCTTGAACCATCATTGTTATCGGGTTTCATCGCAAATCATCGGTGGGGTTCATATCACTCCCAACATCGAAAGAGAGCTGGATTGGGGTATTCTTCACCCCATATTGCCTATAAAGCTTGGTTTGCACCAGATTGAGCAACTCAACCAGCCTATCACTAGAGAGGAGATAAAATAGGTGATTTTTATGAACCCCGGGTCCAAATGGTTTTTCAGCTGGCTTCTTCAAAAGAGCTTGGCATATTATTGGAGAGGAGGTTATTGAGGTTGTTTTGGAGTTCTTTGGCTCCCAATCTTTATTAAAACAGGTCAACACTACTTCTGTTTCCTTTATCCCTAAGGTCCCTAACCCTCTCGGGCTCCGTTAGGGATAGGCTTTTGTTGCTTAGCGGTGTTCTTGCCTCAGTGTTGAACCTGTCTCACCATGATGCTTGGGATCTCAACCTTTTGATTTTTGAGCCTCCTTAGGGGGCTGAATTTGTTAATATGTTTCTTTGTAATGTTTCTTTGTATTGAGGAGTTTGGTTTGTTTTGTAATGGGTTGAGATTTAGTTGGCTAGTTTTTTGGGTTTAGAGTTGTTTTGGCATTAGCTAGCTAGGCTTATCTCTTTTTTAGTTGTGGGGCTTTGTATATCCTGGGGTATGCCCCTTGTATATTTGTTTATATTTTTTGGGTTAATACATTTTTTGCTTACCGAAAAAAGGTCCTTTACCCCTCTAGGGTTAGTTATTTTAGGCCTATTTCTTGTTTTAATGTTATCTATAAATGTATTACTAAGCTTTTGGCAGATAAGTTGAAGCGGTTCTACCGGATCTAATCAGCCCGAACCAAAATATCTTGTTCTGGGAAGAATAGTTGATATCATTTTCTTATCCCAAGATCTTGTTAGAAGCTACCATGGAAAGGGTAATACCCCGAGGTGTGCCCTAAAAATCGATTTGAAGAAGGCCTATGATATTGTGAATCGGCACCTTATTGGCAGGATCCTTGATTGCTTGGGGTTCCCGAAAAATTTCACCAAGTGTGTTATGGAGTGTATTTCTTGCCCCACTTTCTCTATCAATATCAATGGTGAGTTGAAGGGTTCTTTAGAGGGGCCAAGGGGATCAGCCAAGGGGTGCTATGCACCTCACCGTCATTTTACGATGAAACCCGATAACAATGATGGTTCAAGAACCCAAGGACCGATTTTAAAGAAGAAGAACCCCTGACCTATTTTCTATGACACAAAGAGAACCTTAGGTATAAGACCAAAGACCCAAATTGATACTTCGAAAAAAAAACAAAGGTATGGTTTAGACGCCACACTTAAGAACAAGAAGGAAAAGTGAGTGATAAGTCTAGGTTTTAGATGCCACAAGAATATTCAAGATAAGTCTGAAAAATTCTAAGAAGAACCAAAGAGAAAACTCTCACAAAAAAAATATACTTATGAAAGTTTTTAATACATTGCGAAACCATGCTTAAATAGAAAATCTAGAAGCCCAAAGAGTTTTAAAGTGTTTAAATAACCTAAACTAAATTTAAAAGATAAAGAAATATTAATTGCAATAAACATGGAACTTGTAATCCACCCAAAAGACTCCTATTGGCTGTCCACTTCTAGGCCAGAATTTTTAAGTTGTCTTGATTCCTTGTCATCATTTTAAATGTCGTGTCATACTCCATGTGGACTGCCATATTAAACGCCACATCATGCTCCATGCGCGATGCCATGTCATCTCCATGTAGGCTACCATGTTGGATGCCACGTCATGCTCCATGTCGGCTGCCATGTTAGTTGTCATGTCATGGTCCATGTAGGATGTCATGTTGGATGCCACATCATGCTCCATGTGGGCTGCCATGTTGGACGCCACGACATGCTCTAGATTGCTCTACCCGTGTTTCGACCCATAGGAGCTCTAGATTGCTCTACCCGTGTTTCGACCCATAGGAGCTCTAGATTGCTCTACCCGTGTTTCGACCCGATCAATCCTCTCATTCACCCACTAACGCCTCCATTTGTAACTTCAGCATACCACCTTCTGCCATTCCTCCACTACCATTATTATTTGACATACTTGAAAGAGAATAAGATTAGTAGAAAAAAATGAAGGACCACACAATCTCTCCCTCACGTGTTTACACTCAAAGTTTGTGGTTAACTCAATTTATCTCGTGTTTTACTCAATAAAATCGGCTTTTGACCTCTGATTTTCTCACACACTCTTCCCTTTTACCACTCTTAGTTTTCTCGTTCAATTCTTTTTTTTGTAAACAAATTATAAAAACCAAAAGATACTTACACATGTACAAGGGGCATACCCCAGGAAATACAAAATTAGAGCCTAATCAGTGGCTCAAAATCTGCACTTAAATTAAACTGGCAATATGTAAAGTACTCAAATTAGATACCAAGGCTTTATAAGACAGCCAATGTTTACAAAATGCTTGGGAACTATTCTTTCACCTTTTTTCAGTTCTTGATAAAACTAGGAAACGAATCTGTAATTTTGAAGCAACAACCAAAAGACCTAAACAAATCAAACACTATGAGAAGATAAGGAAAGGAAACAACTAAGGGATAAATATAGAGATAAGGAAACAAAAGGAGATCAACTTATACTATCACTTTTCTTACATAAGATAAGATAGGACAAGATAAGATAAGGATAAGATAAGGTAAGATGAGATAAGATGAGATAAGAGAAGATATGATAAGATAATGATTAGATAAGATAAGATAAGAAGAAAAGAATAATATAAGTTATGGAAAGATTAGATAAGATAAGATGAGATAAGAAAAGATAAGATGAGATAAATTATGACAAGATGAGATAAGATATGATATAATAAGATGAGATAAGATATGATATGACAGGATATGATTAGATAAGATGAATAAGATGTGATAAGATGATAACTAAAACAATGGAAATTTGAATTTGAAATTTGAAATTCTACATTTTTAGATGAAACTGCGTAGATAATTTAAATGCCTCGGAAAGTGGCTAAAATGATAGAATCTGGATCTGCAATTCACATACGATTGTAGGTCTCAAAAATCCGTTCGATCTGATATGCAATAATGACTATTTCGACACCCGAATCAAAAGTTATTATCGTTTTTCAGAACCACCGTCAAAATCAGGAAAAAAATCAGAATTGAATCTGACTCTAGAGAACCAAAGGCTTTGATACCAAATGATATGAATATCACTATCTCTTTGCGATGAAACCCGATAACAATAATGGTTCAAGAACCCAAGGATCAATTTTAAAGAAGAAGAAACCCCGACCCATTTTCTATGACACAAAGAGAACCTTAGGTATAAGACCTAAGACCCAAATTGATACTTCGAAAAGAACCAAATGTATGGTTTGGACACCACACTAAAGAACAAGAAGAAAAAGTGAGTGATAAGTCTATGTTTTAGATGCCACAAGAATATTCTTGATAAGTCTAAAAAGTTCTAAAAAGAACCAAAGAGAAAACTCTCACAAAAAATTATATTGATCAATGTTTTTAATACATCGTGAAACCATGATTAAATAGAAAAACTAGAAGCCTAAAGAGTCCTAAAGTGTTTAAATAACCTAAAATAAATTTAAAAGATAAAGAAATATTCATTGCAATAAACATGAAACTTGTAATCCACCCAAAATACTCCTATTGGCTGCCCACTTCTACCAAAGATGTCAAGGGCTGCCATGGTCGTGGGTTTGAGCTTGGAGAAATCTCTCTCTCTCTTAAACCAGATTCTAATGGAAAACAGAAGGTGAGCTCTTCTCCTCCTTCCCCAACTTCTTCTTCTAAAAAGCTGCATGAGAATAGAGTTTATAAAGACTTTCTAGCTAATAAGAGTGTTGCTCATGAGAAATCGGCTGGTTCATGGGCTGAAAATGTTAAAGGTAACCTGAAAAAGAAGCTAAGCTTAGGTTATGTGAGCTCTTCCTTTACGGAAAATGGTAATGTCACAGTTAAGCTTCCTGATTATATTACTAAAGAGAATTTTTCTAGGTGGGAAGGCTGCCTTGTTGGCTACTTTGTTGGAAGGGAAGCTCCTTTACACTTAGTTAAGAAAATTGCTTTGCAACTTTGGGCTAAAAGAGGAATTCAGGAGGTCTCGGCTGCCAGAGGCCTTTTCTATTTCAAATTTGGCTCTGTGGAGGATAGAAACTCAGTCTTAGAAGATGGACCTTGGCACCTCTTAGGTAGGCCTGTTGTGCTCCAAGAGTGGCAGCCAAATGTTAAATTCTCAAAGGAGAAACTTTCAACCCTTCCAATTTGGGTTAAATTGTGGAATGTTCCAATTGAATTATGGACTGAAGAAGCTCTAAGTCACATTGCTAGTGCTGTGGGTATCCCTTCTCACTCTGACAATGCTACTGCCTCTGGTTATAGACATGATTATGCTAGAGTTTGTGTGAAAATTTCAGCCTCCTCTGATTTGATTAAGTTTTTCACCATTGACCTTGGCCTTGACGGATGGGATCCAGTGGTGGTGGAGGTGGAGTATGAGTGTCTACCTAAGAGATGTGCTAAATGTTGCCTCTTTGGTCATGATTGTGATGCTAAAGTGGCCCCTAAGAATAATCTAGCTAGTGAGGAAGAAACCGCTAGCAAAGATTCTTCTCCCCAAGATAATAGGGAGCTTATGGTTTATGAGGAGCCAAAGGGTGAAATCTCTCCTCCCTTTCCTCTTAATACCATCCATGTGGAAGACCAAGTCAATGAATGGACTCAGGTGGTTAGCAAAAGGAAGGGTAAGGGTCTCATTGTGCCTTGTGAGGATAAAAATGAGCCTCAAGCCTCTTCTGACTCTACATTGAGTTTGGCTCCCCCCAAAGCTTCCTCAATTGTCAATATCACTATCCAACCTGGTCCTTCTCCCAAGCTCTCTAAATCAGCTTTGAAGAGGTTGAAAAAGAAGCGAACGGCTGAAGGCTTTTTCTTATTGGCTGATCAAGTTACTCAGGCTCCCCCTGAGAATGGTGACTCTCTCCCCCCCTTTTTATGATTAATTTAGCTTCTTGGAATATAAGAGGGCTTAATGGCCTTCTAAAGCAAGCTGAAGTTAGAAAACTTTGTAAAGACTTTAAATTATCTTTTTGTGCTTTAGTTGAGACTAAGATCAAGTGTAATAATTTTGCTGGACTTTCTAGATCTGTTTTTCCCAATTGGGCTACCTTTGCTAACCATTCTCCTACTAGCAAAGGTAGAATTGTTTTAGCTTGGGATCCCAAGATTTTGGATGTTCTTCTAATTGATGCCTTTGATCAAGCTATGTTTTGTAAGCTAACCATTCTCCATGAAAAGACAGATTTCTTTGTCTCTGTGGTGTATGCAGCCAATGATGCTATCTCCAGGAAGCCTTTGTGGGAAAAACTTGGCTCTCATAAGACATTAAGTCAGGGGAAGCCTTGGCTAATTCTTGGTGACTTTAATGCTATTTTGAAGCCTATTGAGCATTGTGGTGGTGATTTCAAGTGGAATGATAGCTCAATTGACTTTGCTTCTTGTCTTGATCATTTGGAGGTTCTCGACCTCCCTTATAGTGGCTGTCAATTCACCTGGTGGAATGGTCAAGTTGGTGAGGGTAGCAAGATGCGCAAGCTCGATAGAGTCCTGGTTAACGGTGATTGGGCTATGTTGTTTCGTGCTACTTCTTGCCATTTTCACACCCCGGGTATCTCTGATCACTCTCCTATTATTATTATTCAGCTTAGGGTTAACTCAGCTAGACCTAAGCCTTCTTTTAAGTTCTTTGATTTTTGGATGGATTTTGAAGGCTTCTGGGCTGCTCTTAAGGATGCGTGGTAGATTGAGGTGTTTGGGACAGCCATGTTTTGTCTCTATAAGAAGCTTAAATCTGTTAAATTTGCTCTTAAGAAATTTAATGCCTCTTTTTGCTCAGATATTTCTAAAAGGGCTCTTATGGCTAGAGAAGCCCTCTCTAAAGTGCAAGCTGACCTTATTGCCTCTCCTAGTGTCGTCTCTCTTCAATGCCTTCATTAGAGGATGAGGATGATGAGAAGTGTGGTGTACAAGGTGAAATGTTGGTCACAAGGAGAGCTCTAAGTGTGCAAATCAAAGAAAATGATGAGGTGCAACGAGAAAACATCTTTCATACTATATGCCATGTTCAAAATAAGGTATGTGTTGTGATTATTGATGGAGGTAGTTGTACTAATGTTGCTTAGCACTAAAATGGTTGTTAAACTAGGGCTGCCAACAACTAAACACCCCCGGCCCTACAAGTTGAAATGGCTGAATGATAGTGGAGAGGTAAAGGTGGAAAAGCAAGTGTTAGTCTCATTCCAAATCGGTAAATATGAAGATGAGGTGTTGTGTGATGTAGTACCGATGCAACCTGGACACTTGTTATTGGGAAGGCCGTGGCAATTTGATAGGTGAGTGAGGTATGATGGGTTCTCTAATAAGTACTCTATTAAACACAACCACAAGCTCGTTGCTCTTGCTTTAATGACACCAAATCTGGTTTATGAAGATCAAGTGAGGTTGCAAAGAGAGAGTGATCAAAAGAATAAGAGTGAAAAAGAGAATGAAAATCAGAAAAAGGTCGAGAAGAATGAGAGAGGAAGAGAAAGGAGAGATTCGACCAATGAAAGAAATATAGAGAGGCAACAAAAGAATTTATATGCAAAAGAAAGTGAAATAAAGAGAGCTATGTTTTCGAATCAGCCAATGATTGTATACAAAGAGGCCTTTTTGAACACTAATGAAATTGACCATGTTTTGCCTAGTTCTTTTGTTTCTCTTTTGCAGGAATATGATGATATGTTCCCGAGGAAATAACCCATGGTTTACCTCCAATCCGAGGGATTGAGCATCAAATCGATTTTGTGCCCGATACAACGATTCCAAACCGACCAGCCTATAGAAGTAACCCAGAGGGGAGACAAAGGAGCTTCAAAGGTAAGTTGAAGAGTTCATGGACAAAGGTTATATAAGAGAAAGCATGAGTCCGTGCATGGTTCTTGTTTTGTTGGTTCCTAAGAAGGATGGTACGTGGAGAATGTGTATTGATTGTAGAGCCATCAATAACATAACGTAAAGTATCGTCATCCCATTCCTAGATTAGATGATATACTTGATGAGTTGCATGGTTCTAGTGTTTTTTTAGGATTGATTTGAAAAGTGGTTATCATCAGATTAGAATGAAAGAAGGGGATGAATGGAAACCTGCCTTTAAAACAAAATATGGTCTATATGAATGGTCGGTTATGCCTTTTGGTTTAACTAATGCACCTAGTACTTTTATGAGACTTATGAATCATGTTTTGCATACATTTATAGGCAAGTTTTTTTTTGTCTATTTTGATGATATACTCATTTATAGCAAAAGCTTGGATGAGCATGTAGAGCATTTAAAATCATTTTAGATGTTCTTAGGAAGGAAAAGTTATTTGCTAACATGAAAAACTGTACTTTTTGCACTGACAAGCTTGTATTTTTGGGATTTGTTTTTAGCGCACAAGGTATACAGGTTGACAAGGAAAAGGTACGTGCTATCCAATAGTGGCCTAGTCCAACAAGTGTGGCAAATGTGAGGAGCTTTCATGGACTTGCTAGCTTCTACCGACGGTTTTAAGATATTTGAGTACTTTAGCCGCACAACTTACCAAAGTAATAAAGAAGAATTTTGGGTGTAAATGGGGAGAAGAGAAAGAGAAACCATTTCAGTTTATTAAAGAGAAGCTAACAAATGCTCCTTTATTATTTTTACCTAATTTCTCTATAACTTTCGAAATTGAATGTCTGGAATCGGTATAGGTGCTTTTCTTATGCAAGAAGGACGACCAATTGCATATTTTAGCTTAAGTGGAGCAGCCTTAAACTATCCGACTTTTGACAAGGAGTTGTATGTGTTGGTTCGAACGATGAAGACATGGCAGCACTACCTATGGCTGAAGGAGTTCGTGATTCACACCGATCATGAGTCCTTAAATCACTTAAAAAGCAAACACAAGCTGAATAAAAGGCATGCTCGGTGGGCGGAGTTCATTGAGACATTCGCATATGTCATTTGGTACAAGCAAGGTAAGGAGAACGTTGTGGCGGATGATCTTTCCCATAGGTACATTCTTAACACTACTCTTGATGCTAAATTGCTTGGTTTTGAATATATTAAAGATTTGTGTGCACAAGATTCTGATTTTGGCCATATCTTCAACACATGTGAGAAAATGGTATTCAATAAGTTTTATAGGGATGGCGGGAGAAGCTCTAAGGAAGATCACTGGACAATGTTTAGAGAGAGAAGCTCTCCCTTCTCTCTAGAAACCAGGTGAGACTTTTCTGTTGCTCCTCCTCTGGGAGGAGCTGAGCTTAGTTTCTAAAATGGTGAATGATGCTTATTTTAAAACCAAGACTCAGCAAGGTTCAAAGATCAGTAAGAAAAGTTCGAGTAAGATGAGCTTTCAGTCTCATGAAGATGTTCTAAAGTTTAAAGGAGATGTGAGTTCGATGCTGGAAAACCCAGAAGTCAGAGTTGCTTCTAGCTCTTCCTTGGAGGAATCTCCAAGTTTGGATAAGATTTTAGCTATGAAGAACAAAGAAGTTGGTGAGAAGAAGGTGTGTGTTCGTGCACTAAATGTGGCAAAAGCACTTGCTGCTCGTATTAATGGAGATGACGAGGAGCATCCTACTTGTTTTGGCACCTTTAGCTACAACCTTAACTCACCAAATAAGGGAGGAAATGTCCAAATGGCCATTAATGGCAATGATGAGGCTGCTTGTAGCTCTAATGAGGAGCAAAACAAAGGTTTGGATGAGCTCTCAATGTCTTGTGGGCACATTTCTTTGGTCCCTTCTTCTCAGGTATACAATGACTTGTTATTACTGGATTCTAGTGCTTTAAGGGTTCCTTCATCATTTGGTGGAGCCCCATGTCTTGTAAATGAAGCTTTTACAGGTGCTTTTAGGACAAAGAGCATGTTCAGAAGCAAACAAGCTTTCCCTTGTCTGAAAAACTCAGGCAAATCACCAAAGGTTCTCTGGCCAAAGGAGGAGCACGAAGGAGAGAGATGAACAAGGGTGAAATCTTTTGTCCATTGGTCAATGAGGCTGTACTTGAGAGCCAATCAACTCCTGCCACCTCACCAATTCTAGCTAACCCTAGTTGTGCATGGAATACAAACAATGACATGCATTCTGATCAAAAAGTGAAAGGACAAAAGCAAAATCAGAAAGGACACCTACTCTTGCATACCTTGGGCAACAACAAAGCTACAAATTTGCTTGCAAGGACAGACAACCTGCCCCAAAACCCGGAGCAAGGACAATCTATCTTAATTGTGGCTGTACCTGAAGATAAAGGTTATTTGACATTGCCTTTGCCCAAGACATCCTTGGAGCACGTTTTAGGTACCCTTGTACTACCACCTATGCATGGATATGACTCCTCCACGTCAGCTCCATCAAGGACAGACAACCTGCCCCAAAACCCAGAGCAAGGACAGCCTCTCTTAATTACAGTTGTACCTGAACATAAAGGGGATTTGACCTTGCCTTTGCTCAAGACATCCTTGGAGCATGTTTCAGGTACCTTTGTACTACCACCTAAGCATGGAAAGGACACCTCCACGTCAGCTTCATCTTCTCCAACAGCTCGAAAACCTCATTCATCCATTTTTCCAGAATACAATCAAGTAGTTGATGATCTTGAGTTATATGCTTTTACTCAGGGGTTTAGACGAAATTGTGAGTATTATCCTTCCCCCAAACCTTTGGAACCTTTAAAGAATAAGGAGGTGGCTGCTAAGGGTATTTCTGAAACCCTTAAGTGCAACACTATCTACCATAAACTTTGTGAAGCTTCACCTAAAGCTCAACAAAAGGATGGATCTTGGGCTGATAAAGTTAAGAGAAACCAACCTAGTAGGTTTGAGCTTGAGTTTCAGGAGTCTACAATTTATGAAGAACATAGGGTCATTGTAAAGCTCCCTGACTTTGTTACCAAAGACAGCTTTGCCAAATGGGAGACTTGTTTGGTTGGCTATTTTGTGGGTAAAACAGCTCCATTACACTTGGTTAAGAGGATTGCGTTGCAGCTTTGGAAAGGGAGAGGTCTCCTTGATGTTCAAGCTTCCAAAGGACTCTTCTATTTCAAATTTGATAACTTAGAACATCGAGATTATTTCTTTAAAGATGGACCTTGGCATTTGTTAGGGAAACCTCTTATTCTGCAACCATGGGAGCCTAATGTCAAATTCACAAAGGAAAAGTTAGCTAAGATCCCCATTTGGGTGAAACTTTGGAATGTTCCCCTTGAGTTGAGAACCTCTGAAGCTCTAAGCTACATTGCTAGTGCAGTGGGTAAACCCCTATACTCGGATCACTTGACTGCAAAAGGAGTGAAAAGAGACTTCGCTAGAATCTGTGTTGAGATTTCAACCAAGTCAAGAATCCTTAAGCATCTTGATATTGATCTTGGTATTGAAGGATGGGATCCAATTGATGTTTTTGTAGAGTATGAGGGCCTACCAAAGAGGTGTGACAAGTGTGATATCTTTGGTCATGATTGTGATTTCATCCAGCAAGCTAAAACACTTTCTCCTAATCCCCAAGCTACAGCCCCATCTCTACCACAATCCAACCCTAGCTCCACCTCAAACTCCCCAAATCACTCCTCTCCCTCATCCCCCACACATTCCACCCCAAAACAATCCCCCATTTCTCCCTCACTTCTCCCAAACACCACTCCCTCAACCCATTTGGATGATGACAGTGGCTGGATTGAGATTCCATCCAAGAGATCAAGGAAGAAAATCAACTCAGAAGTGGGACTTGAATTGGCCTTAGTGCTAGACCAAGACATAGTTGAAGCTTCCCCACTAAGGGTGGAACCTATTGAGCACTCAACTGAGGAAGAAGAGGATAATCTTGCTGTCGTGAGCAAGAACCAAGAGCTTTCCACCCCTTCACCTTCTCTAAACACTTCCAGCTCAAGCAAAAGGAGAAAGAAGAAGAAGAAGAAGAAGGTCAATGGCACACCACACCCTGCAAAGGGTAGAGATAAAGGAGTTGCAGCTAGTGGAGAAACCCACAACCCACCCATTCATGTTTAATCTTGCTACTTGGAACATTAGGGGGCTCAATGACTCCTTAAAACAAGCTGCTGTGAGGAAGCTTTGTAAGAATTCCAATCTTTCTCTTTGTTCTTTACTTGAAACTAAAGTGAAAAACTTTAAATTCACTAATCTTGCTAAGGCCATTTTTCCTAATTGGGAGGTGGTAGCAAACTACAATTTTGCTGCAGGGGGTAGAATTTGGGTTGCTTGGGACCCAAAAGTACTTGATGTAATAGTTTTGGATACTACTGACCAAGTTTTATTTTGTAAGCTTACTATTAAGCATTCTAATGTTGTATGTTATATCACATTCGTATATGCTTCAAATTCTAAAGTGATCAGGAAGAAGCTTTGGGAATCCTTGTGCTCCCACCACTCACTCACTTCTCATGCCCCATGGCTTATCACCGGAGATTTCAATGTTATTGCCTCCCCTAGTGAGAAATCAGGAGGAGCTAAGGGATGGGATGATGGCATCTTTGACTTCAACAAATGCACTTTCACTATTGAGGTTGAGGACCTTGCATACTCAGGTTGTCAATTCACATGGTCAAACAAGCATAATGATGGAACCTTTATTATGTGTAAGTTGGATAGAGCCATGGCAAATATTCACTGGATGGACTCGTTCCCTGACACAAAGTGTCTCTTTGCTCCTCCCGGCATCTCTGATCACAGTCCAATTGTCTTACAAATGGAGAAGGACTCCTATAAACCAAGAGTAAGCTTCAAGTTTTTTGAGTTTTGGTTTGAAAGAGAAGGGTTTTGGCAGCTTTTGGATAGAGTTTGGGGGGCTGAGATTTCAGGGACAGCAATGTTTAGGCTCTGTAAGAAGCTTAAGGCACTCAAAGGTGAACTGAGGAGGTTCAACCAAAGATTTTGCAGTGATCTTCCTTCTAGAGTTAAATTGGCTGAAGCACACATGGAGTCAATTCAAAACTTGTTGGGAAATGACCCTTTAAATGCATTGTTACAGGCTCAGGAGAGAGATGCATGCTCCAAATTCTTTGAGCTTAGACATGCTGAAGAGAGCTTCTACAGGCAGAAGTCAAGAGTACAGTGGCTTCAGTTGGGTGATCAGAACACTTCTTTCTTTTTTCAAAGTATGAAAAAGAATAGATTCAAAACCAGGATTACACACCTGGACAACCAAGGCTCTCTACTTACTTCCCATGAGGAGATCCAGGATCATATATTAGATTACTACAAAAATCTCTTGGGTACACCAAATGAAGAAATGGGAGTCAATTGGAGTATACTTGATTGTGCTTTGCCAAGAAAGCTTGGACCTGATCAGGCTGTACCTTTGGCTCTTCCCATTGAAGAAAATGAGGTCAAGCAAGCTATTTTCAGTATGGGAAGTGGCAAAGCTCCTGGACCAGATGGTTTTTCAGCTGGGTTCTTTAAGAAAGCATGGCATGTGGTGGGTGGGGATGTAACCAAAGCTGTTTTGGAGTTCTTTACTACAGGTAACCTCCTAAAAGAGGTTAACTCAACTGCAATCACCTTAATACCAAAAGTCCCTAATCCCACTAGTATTGGGGACTTTAGACCTATCTCTTGCTGCAATGTAGTCTACAAGTGCATCACAAAAATACTTGCTGAAAGACTCAAGCTTGTATTACCCAACATCGTAAGTCAGAACCAAAGTGCTTTTATCCCAGGAAGGAGAATGGCTGACAATATTTTTCTCTCCCAAGAATTACTTAGAAGCTACCATAGATCACTTGGTTTGCCAAGGTGTGCTCTCAAGGTGGACCTTAAGAAAGCCTATGATAGTGTGAACTGGTCACTAATAGGTAAAGCTTTTCAATGCCTTGGCTTCCCAAATGTTTTCATTTCTTGGGTCATGGAGTGCCTTTCTTCTCCCTCATACTCAGTGAATATAAATGGTGAGCTGCATGGTTACTTTAGGGGTGCTAAAGGAATTAGACAAGGGGATCCAATCTCTCCTTACATCTTTGTCATCATCATGGAGGTCTTGACAGGGATCTTGAGCTTTGCAGCCAAACACTCAGAGTTCCAGTTCCATTGGAGGTGCAAAGAGCTTAACTTAGTTAATCTGTGCTTTGCTGATGACCTACTCTTATTCTGTAAAGGAGACAAAAAAAGCGTGCATGTGCTTAAGGAAGCTTTGGCCATTTTCCAAGAGCTATCAGGGCTTCAACCAAATATTTCAAAGAGTCAACTGTTCTTATCAGGGGTGAGCACAGAGATGTCTTCTATCATTCATGCTGAACTGGGTTTTACAGAAGGGTCTCTTCCAGTTAGATATCTTGGTGTCCCACTCATTACAACCAAGCTTACCAAATCAGATTGTCAAGGTTTGGTTGACAGACTCACTATGAGAATCAGTTCTTGGGAATCAAAGTATTTGTCTTATGCTGGAAGACTCCAACTTATCAAGTCTGTCCTTATGGCTATGGTCAACTTTTGGAGTGGTCTCTTCATTCTCCCTAAAAGAGTGGTGAAGACAGTCCAATGCTTGGTAAGAAATTTTCTATGGAATGGCCAAGATAGTAAAGCTTCTGGGGCCAAGGTAGCTTGGGCAGACCTATGTTTGGCTTCCCAAATGTTTTCATTTCTTGGGTCATGGAGTGCCTTTCTTCTCCCTCATACTCAGTGAATATAAATGGTGAGCTGCATGGTTACTTTAGAGGTGCTAAAGGAATTAGACAAGGGGATCCAATCTCTCCTTACATCTTTGTCATCATCATGGAGGTCTTGACAGGGATCTTGAGCTTTGCAGCCAAACACTCAGAGTTCCTGTTCCATTAAAGGTGCAAAGAGCTTAACTTAGTCAATCTGTGCTTTGCTGATGACCTACTCTTATTCTATAAAGGAGACAAAACAGCGTGCATGTGCTTAAGGAAGCTTTGGCCATTTTCCAAGAGCTATCAGGGCTTCAACCAAATATTTCAAAGAGTCAACTGTTCTTATCAGGGGTGAGCCCAGAGATGTTTCCTATCATTCATGCTAAATTGGGTTTTACAGAAGGGTCTCTTCCAGTTAGATATCTTGGTGTCCCACTCATTACCACCAAGCTTACCAAATCAGATTGTCAAGGTTTGGTTGACAGACTCACTATGAGAATCAGGTCTTGGGAATCAAAGTATTTGTCTTATGTAGGAAGACTTCAACTTATCAAGACTGTCCTTATGACTATGGTCAACTTTTGGAGTGGTCTCTTCATTCTCCCTAAAAAAGTGGTCAAGACAGTCCAATGCTGTTTTGAATGATATGGTTACTAAGGGAGCTAGGGAAGCTAATTCCCATGTTATTGGTTTTAATGCTCTTAAGCAAGGTTCTAATACGAAGAATCTTGGACCAGAGAGTGGTTTTGTTGAGCCTGGGAAGTTAGAAGCTCAGTCCAAGGAAGCTTCGAGTTTATTAGTTGCAAAAGAGATTATTTCTGATCATTCAAAGCTTAGAGATAATTTTATTTCTTCTGATCACAATCGGAGCAAATTACTTGAGCTGACTCTTTCAGACCAACTTCGTTCAAGTCTTAAGAGAAGTAGCATAAGAGGAGGAGCTAGAGGTGGTGCTTGGAGATCAACCAGCTTGCCTAGAGCTCCAAAGGTTGAAGATGATACTCATTATCTCTCTGTCAAAGGTAATGATGAGTGTCCCTTGATAGAAGACAAATCAAGCTTGTCTCAAATCATCTTGCTTGGAGAAGAGGAAAAGCAGCTGCCAAGCATATCAAAAGGGAGAGGTGACAGCTCCTTCTTGGCAAGTGGGTGTGATGTGGTCAGCTTGGGGAAGAGTGGGGCTCCAGCTCCCAAGCTTCAACTTGGTCAACAATCTATGACTATCCTTTCTAATAAAGGAAAGGACACTCAAAAAGGCAATTCTTTATTAGATAAGGCTCCTCTCTCCCATCATGATGTGGACAGCCCCTTAGGGTGACAGGTGGCAGCTTCTTTGTCTAAGGGGAAAGAGAAAGTAGATGGTGTTTTGATAGAAGGGAAAGAGAAAGAAGATATTTCCCATTCCCATGACAATGATGTGAACGTAGGTGGAGTTCCAAAGCTGGTGGCAGATTCTCTCTCCTCCCTTAGCTCAACCTCATAATTGATTGTGAGAGACAACGTGGATTTGACTTCTACCAAAGAGGTCAGGAGCTGCCATGGTCATGGGTTGAGCTTGGAGAACCACTCTCTCTCCTAAACCAGATTCTAATGGGAAACAGAAGGTGAGCACTTCTCCTCCTTCCCCAACTTCTTCTTCTAAAAAGCTGCCTAAGAATAGAGTTTATCAAGACCTTTTAGCTAAAGAGTCCTCTTTGGCCTCTTGGATTTGGACTCTTTCTCTCTCTGGTCTTTTCTCTGTGGGGCACACTTATAGGAAACTGGCTCCAGCTGGTGAAAAAGTGAGATGGGCTCCTCTTATTTGGTTTAAGAAGCATATTCCTAGATATAGCTTTATTACTTGGCTTGCTGTTCTTAATAGGCTTGCAACTGCGGATAGATTGGCTGCTTGGACCTCCTCTCCTGGGTCTTCCAATGTTAGTAGTTGTGTTCTTTGCTTGCATCCTTCAGAATCTTCTGAACACCTGATTGTTTCTTGCCTTATTCTAGCTTTATTTGGCAGAATTTGGTTGGTTTATGTGGCTTGGTGTTTTCTCCTAGGAACTGGATTCAACTTATCTCCTCGCTCCTTATGAAAGTTAAGAAAGGCTATTTCTTGGGCCTTATGTTGAAGCTTATGTTCAGCTCGTTTGTCTACCATATCTGGAGAGAGAGAAATAATCGAGTCTTTGAAGGCAAAATGAGGGACAAGAAAGTGGTCTTGGCTTGCATTAGAAATGCCATTAGAAGTAGATTTTTTAGTCTTAAAGGCTTTTCTGTGACTGAGGATAACAAAACCATTCAGCTTGCCTGGGGATTGAATGCTTCTATTTTTGACAATTAAGCTTGGTTCTTCTGTTTCTTTAGGCTGTTATTTCTTGTATTTTTCTGTTAGTGTTTGGGTGCCTTCATCTTGTGTGTTGATTGGTTCCTTTTTGGTTTCTTTTACCTAGGGTATGCCCCTTGTATTTTTTGTATATTTCTTCTTCGGTTTATACAAAATTTTAATTTACCGAAAAAAAAAGATTGTGAGACTTCATGGTATGCCTAGGACAATTGTTTCTGATAAAGACGCTAAGTTCTTGAGTTATTTCTGGAAGACCTTGTGGGGAAAGCTAAGAAATAAATTATTATTTTCTACTACTTGTCATCCACAAATTGATGGTCAAACTGAGGTTGTGAATAGAACTTTATCTACTTTGTTGAGAGCTATAATTAAAAAGAACTTTAAAACATGGGAGTATTGTTTACCACGTGTTGAGTTTGCATATAACCGTTCTATTCATTCTGCTACTAAGCTTTCACCATTTGAAATCATTTATGGGTTTAATCCTTTAACTCCATTGGATATATCTCCATTGCCTATTTCTAAGTATGTTAACTTAGATGGAAAGAGGAAGACTGAATTTGCTAAGCAGATACATGATAAAGCAAAACTCAATATTGAGAGGAGAACAGAATTATATGAAAAACAAGGCAACAAAGGGTGTCATCAGCTGGTTTTTTAACCCGGAGATTGGGTTTGGGTGCACATGAGAAAGGAACGATTTCCAGAGCAAAGACATTCCAAGCTGCTACCTAGTGGGGATGGTCCTTTTCAAGTTCCCGTCGGTCCAGTTACAAGTTCTCGTGCAAAGAAATTCAAGTAAGCACTTAATGGGCTGATTCAAGCAACATGGGTAACGACAACACTTGGAGGCCCCTTGAAGGAGTTGAACGTGATTCACAAGGATGGTATTCAATAATCCTAGCTTTGGAGAAGCCCATAATGAAGGAATGAGCTGAATTGGGAGTATTGGGCTGTTTTGAGTCAATTGCATCAAAATGAGTCCAAATGGGTCCAAATGAAGAATAAAGCAATTTCAAGTTTTTATCTAATTATCAAGACTATAAATGGCGTGTAAAATGCTTTCAAAATGACTCTTGGGTTGTTTTAATCAGATTTGGAGGATATGACTCTTTTTAGGTGTCTTTTCAGTTTGTCTTTTCAATTCCTTGGGGTCTTTTCTATTTTCAATGTCTTCAACAGCCTTTAATGTTTCTTGCTGGAACCACCTCTATATAAAGAGAGTTGATATCATGTAAAACTCAGATTATTTTGAAAATATATTTGAGAGAGATTCTCTTTGGTTCTTTTAGAACTGTTTGAACTTATCAGATTTTTATCTGTGGCATTCTCCCCGACTTATCAATCCGTTCATCCATCCTGGATTGTGGCGTCCTCGACATTTCATTTCGAATCTGAGTAGAATGATCTTGGTTCCTTGAATCACGGGTTTCGTCATTTCATGGCGTGATTCATATCACATCTCTAACCCCTCGGCCAAATCTGCCCATGTGTGAATATTGGTACTCTTCATTAAAAATTTTCACAAGTTCTTTCTCATAATCAACCCTAGGTGATCATCTCACCCTCCGATGCCCTAAATGAGCTCTAGGTCGCTCTAGCTGTGTTTCTACTCGGCCAATCCCTCTCATGCCATTGTTCCAGCCCCTCTCCAAACGTTCTCTTAAATTCACCCACTAAAGCCTCCATTTGTAACTTCAACATACCACCTTTCGCCATTCCTCCAATACCATTGTTGTTTGACATACTTGAAAGAGAGTAAGATTAGTAGAAAAAAATTAAGGACCTCACAATCTCTACCTCACATGTTTACACTCAAAGTTTGACAATATTCTTTCCGCTCGTGTTTTCGCTCTATGTTTCTTGGCTTTTACCCTCTTATGATCTCACGCACTCTTGCCTTTTACCACTCTTAGTTTTCTCTTTCGGTTCTTGTTAAAACTAATAAACGAATCTGGAATTTTCAAGTAACAATCAAAAGACCAAAACAAATCAAACACTATGAGAAGATAAGGAAAGGAAAACAACTAAGGGATAAATTTAGAGATAAGGAAACAAAAGGAGATCAACTTATACTATCTCTTTTGATAAGATAGGACAAGATAAGGTAAGGATAAGATAAGTAGAAAAGATAAGATAAGCTATGCCAATTTAAGATGAGATGAGATCAGAAAAGATAAGAGATTGTGAGCTCTCTTCAACATGTCTAAGCTCAAAGAATTTGGAGCATGCATCTCTCTCCTGAGCCTGTAACAATGCATTTAAAGGGTCATTTCCTAACAAGTTTTGAATTGACTCCATGTGTGCTTCACCCAATTTAACTCTAGAAGGAAGATCACTACAAAAACTTTGGTTGAACCTCCTCAGTTCACCTTTGAGTTCCTTAAGCTTCTTACAGAGCCTAAACATTGTTGTCCCTGAAATCTCAGCCCCCCAAACTCTGTCCAAAAGCTGCCAAAACCCTTCTCTTTCAAACCAAAACTCAATAAACTTGAAGCTTACTCTTAGTTTATAGGAGTCCTTCTCCATTTGTAAGACAATTGGACTGTGATCAGAGATGCCGGGAGGAGCAAAGAGACACTTTGTGTCAGGGAACGAGTCCATCCAGTGAATATTTGCCATGGCTCTATCCAACTTACACATAATAAAGGTTCCATCATTATGCTTGTTTGACCATGTGAATTGACAACCTGAGTATGCAAGGTCATCAACCTCAATAGTGAAAGTGCATTTGTTGAAGTCAAAGATGCCATCATCCCATCCGTTAGCTCCTCCCGATTTCTCACTAGGGGAGGCAATAACATTGAAATCTCCGGTGATAAGCCATGGGGCATGAGAAGTGAGTGAGTGGTGGGAGCACAAGGATTCCCAAAGCTTCTTCCTGATCACTTTAGAATTTGAAGCATATATGAATGTGATATAACATACAACATTAGAATGCTTAATAGTAAGATTACAAAATAAAACTTGGTCAGTAGTATCCAAAACTATTACATCAAGTACTTTTGGGTCCCAATCAACCCAAATTCTACCCCCTGCAGCAAAATTGTAGTTTGCTACCACTTCCAATTAGGAAGTGTTTAGAGAAGGTGAAGGGGTGGAAAGCTCTTGGTTCTTGCTCACGACAGCAAGATTATCCTCTTCTTCCTCAGTTGAGTGCTCAATAGGTTCCACCCTTAGTGGGGAAGCTTCAACTATGTCTTGGTCTAGCACTAAGGCCAGTTCAAGTCCCACTTCTGAGTTTATTTTCTTCCTTGATCTCTTGGATGGAATCTCAATCCAGCCACTGTCATCATCCAAATGGGTTGAGGGAGTGGTGTTTGGGAGAAGTGAGGGAGAAATGGGGGATTGTTTTGGGGTGGAATGTGTGGGGGATGAGGGAGAGGAGTGATTTGGGGAGTTTGAGGTGGAGCTAGGGTTGGATTGTGGTAGAGATGGGGCTGTAGCTTGGGGATTAGGAGAAAGTGTTTTAGCTTGCTGGATGAAATCACAATCATGACCAAAGATATCACACTTGTCACACCTCTTTGGTAGGCCCTCATACTCTACTAAAACATCAATTGGATCCCATCCTTCAATACCAAGATCAATATCAAGATGCTTAAGGATTCTTGACTTGGTTGAAATCTCAACACAGATTCTAGCGAAGTCTCTTTTCACTCCTTTCGCAGTCAAGTGATCCGAGTATAGGCGTTTACCCACTGCACTAGCAATGTAGCTTAGAGCTTCAGAGGTTCTCAACTCAAGGGGAACATTCCAAAGTTTCACCCAAATGGGGATCTTAGCTAACTTTTCCTTTGTGAATTTGACATTAGGCTCCCATGGTTGAAGAGTAAGAGGTTTCCCTAACAAATGCCAAGGTCCATCTTTAAAGAAATAATCTCGGTGTTCTAAGTTATCAAATTTGAAATAGAAGAGTCCTTTGGAAGCTTGAACATCAGGGAGACCTCTCCCTTTCCAAAGCTGCAACGCAATCCTCTTAACCAAGTGTAATGGAGCTGTTTTACCCACAAAATAGCCAACCAAACAAGTCTCCCATTTGGCAAAGCTGTCTTTGGTAACAAAGTCAGGGAGCTTTACAATGATCCTATGTTCTTCATAAATTGTAGACTCCTGAAACTAAAGCTCAAACCTACTAGGTTGGT
This sequence comes from Datisca glomerata, assembly GCA_003255025.1. Taxonomy (NCBI): domain Eukaryota; kingdom Viridiplantae; phylum Streptophyta; class Magnoliopsida; order Cucurbitales; family Datiscaceae; genus Datisca; species Datisca glomerata. The sequence goes on from QANY01006193.1 coordinate 180,777, forward strand.
TTCTCTTAACTTTATCAGCCCAAGATCCATCCTTTTGTTGAGCTTTAGGTGAAGCTTCACAAAGTTTATGGTAGATAGTGTTGCCCTTAAGGGTTTCAGAAATACCCTTAGCAGCCACCTCCTTATTCTTTAAAGGTTCCAAAGGTTTGGGGGAAGGATAATACTAACAATTTCATCTAAACCCCTGAGTAAAAGCATATAACTCAAGATCATCAACTACTTGATTGCATTCTAGAAAAATGGATGAATGAGGTTTTCGAGCTGTTAGAGAAAATGAAGCTAACGTGGAGGTGTCCTTTCCATGCTTAGGTGGTACAAAGGTACCTGAAACATGCTCCAAGGATGTCTTGAGCAAAGGCAAGGTCAAATCCCCTTTATGTTCAGGTACAACTGTACTTAAGAGAGGCTGTCCTTGCTCTGGGTTTTGGGGCAGGTTGTCTGTCCTTGATGGAGCTGACGTGGGGGAGTCATATCCATGCATAGGTGGTAGTACAAGGGTACCTAAAGCGTGCTCCAAGGATGTCTTGGGCAAAGGCAATGTCAAATCACCTTTATCTTCAGGTACAGCCACAATTAAGACAGATTGTCCTTGCTCTGGGTTTTGGGGCAGGCTGTCTGTTCTTGCAAGTAAATTTTTAGCTTTGTTGTTGGCCAAGGTATGCAATAGTAGGTGTCCTTTCTCCTTTTGCTTTTGTCCTTTCACTTTTTGATCAGAATGCATGTCATTGTTTGTACTCCATGCACAACTAGGGTTAGCTAGAATTGGTGAGGTGGCAGGAGTTGATTGGCTCTCAAGTACAGCCTCATTGACCAATGGACAAAAGATTTCACCCTTGATCATCTCTCTTCTTCGTGCTCCTCCTTTGGCCAGAGAACCCTTGGTGATTTGCCTGAGTTTTTCAGATAAGGGAAAGCTTGTTTGCTTCTGAACATGCTCTTTGTCCTTAGAAGCACCTAGAATCCATGGGGCTCCACCAAATGATGAAAGAACCGTTAAAGCACTAGAATCCAGTAATAACAAGTCATTGTGTACCTGAGAAGAAGGGACCAAAAAAATGTGCCCACAAGACATTGAGAGCTCATCCAAACCTTTGATTTGCTCCTCATTAGAGCTAGAAGCAGCCTCATCATTGCCATTAATGGCCATTTGGACCTTTCCTCCCTTATTTGGTGAGTTAAGGTTGTAGCTAAAGGTGCCAAAACAAGTAGCATGCTCCTCGTCATCTCCATTAATACGAGCAGCAAGTGCTTCTGCCACATTTAGTGCACGAACACACACCTTCTTCTCACCAACTTCTTTGTTCTCCATAGCTGAAATGTTATCCAAACTTGGAGATTCCTCCAAGGAAGAGCTAGAAGCAACTCTGACTTCTGGGTTTTCCAACATCGAACTCCCATCTCCTTTAAACTTTAGAACATCTTCATGAGACTGAAAGCTCATCTTACCCGAACTTTTCTTACTGATCTTTGAACCTTGCTGAGTCTTGGTTTCAAAATAAGCATCATTCACCATTTTAGAAACTAAGCTCAGCTCCTCCCAGAGGAGGAGCAACAGAAAAGCCTCACCTGGTTTCTAGAGAGAAGGGAGAGCTTCTCTCTCTAAACATTGTATGGTCGTGCCATGTTGTCCCTCATTTTTCCCTCCATTTCATAAATAAGTTTCTTTTACTTTTGAAAAGAAAACTTATTACTCTTGTTCCATTAACTCCAAAACAGGTTATGGAGGATCAAGTAAAGTTCAAAAGATCAAATGAAAAGAAGAGAGAAAAAGAAAGAAAGGCTGAAATTGAGAGGAAAGAAAATGAGAGAAAAGAAACTAAGGGAAAAGAAAAAGGATCCTCATCATTCCCTCTCTCTTGATTAAGATTTGTCCTCAAATCCTCACCTACATCAAACGGTGACAAGTCAGTCACATTAAAGTAACACTTATATTGTACTCACCAAGACGATCTAGCTTGTAGCATTGTCATTGAGTCGTGCAAGGACTTGGAATGGATCATCCCCTCTAGGTAGCAGCTTGGAACGTCTTTGCCTTGGAAACCATTTCTTTCTCATGTGCACGCAAACCCAATCTCCGGGATAAAAAACCAATTTATGACACTCTTTGTTGGCTTCTTTTTCATATTGCTTCATTCTCCTTTCAATATTGAGTATTGCCTTCTCATGTATCTACTTAACGAATTCAGCCTTCCTTTTCCATCTTGTTTGTACCGACTGACATATGAGAAAGTCTCAATGAACTCTACCCAACGAGCATGTATTTTATTCAGCTTGTATTGCTCCTTTAAATGCTTCATGGACTCGTGACCATTGTGAATCACAAACATCTGCAAAAGCGAAACAATATTGCTCGGCGAAGAATCGGCGAGATCATTAGTACATAAAAGAGCCTCTTTGTACATAAGTACAATAAGGGGTTGATGTGAAAATAATGCTCTCTTGATCTCATTTTTTATTGAAATGTAATTGAATTTTTCCTCTCTTGCTCTCACTATGGCTATAATGCCCTCTTTTTCTTTTCTCTCAATTCCTTTCCCCCCATTTTTCTCTACCTCTCTCTGACTTTCATGCTCGTTTTCACTCTTTGTCTTTTGTTCACTCCATTTCTTTTGTTCACTCTCTTTCTCTTGATCACTCTCTTTTTGCAACCCTACTTGATCTTCGTAAATCTGATTTTATGTCATTGGAACAAGAGTAATCAACTTTTGATTGTGTTCAAAATAGTTAGGATAAGATAAGGTAAGGATAACTCAACTTGATTAGAGAAACCATCATGCTTCACTCGTCTATCAAATTTCCATGGCCTTCCCCACAACAAGTGTCCAACTCGCACCGATATTACATTGCAAAACACATCATCTTCATATTTACTGATTTGGAATGAGAGTAACACTTGCTTTCCCACCGTTACCTCACCTCTATCATTCAGCCATTTCAACTTGTAGGCTCGGGGTAGTTTAGTTGCTAGCAGCCCTAATTTATCCACCAATGTAGTAGCAATGTTAGTACAACTACGTCCATCGATACTCATACTACATAACTCGTTTTGATCATGGCTTCTAGTACGACAGATGTTTTCTCGCTGCACCTCATCATGTTCTTTGAATTGCACACTTAGAGCTCTCCTTGCAACAACTAATTAACTAATTCTCTTTTTACAGCACACTCCTCATTATCCTCATCCTCTAATGACAGCATAGATTCATTGTCATCTTTATCATCAATCTCAATCTCACCATCATCTCGTAGCATCATAACTCTCTCGTTCGGACATTGACTCGCTATGTGACCCATACCTTGGATTTTAAAAGACTAAATTATCATGATTTTGAGCACTATAAGAATTTGTTTTACCTTGGTAACCATGGCTGGTCGATTCTGACTTTTGCTCAGTTTTTGTGGCCAATTTCTCCTCCTTCTCCGCATAGCTTGGTTTCCATGGGAAACAACTCGAGCCAAGGGTTGTACGTGTACCACCCCTCCTTTTGAGTTGCTGCTCAACCTTAATGGCCATGTGCATCATATCTTCCAACTCCACATAATTTTCCATCTCTACTCAATCATGAATTTCTTGGTTCAATCCATGCAAAAACCTAGCCATAGTGGCCTCTTGATCTTCTTCTATATTCGCCCTTATCATAGTCATCTTCATCTCCTTAAAATAATTTTTGACACTTCGGCTACCTTGAGTGAGACCTTGCAGCTTTCGATACAAGTCTCGATAGTAATGGCATGGCACAAACCGTCTCCTCATCACGGTTTTCAAGTCTGCCCAAGTCTCTCTGGGATGCTCTCTATTTCTCTTTATATTTATCATTAGTTGATCCCACCAATCAATAGCATAATCAATAAATTCAACAATAGCAAGCTTTACCTTTTTGCGCTCGGAATAATGATGACAATCAAACATGAGCTCCATCCTCTTTTCCCATTCTAAATAAGCTTTTGGATCATTCTTGCCTTGAAATAATGGTATCCTCGTCTTAATGCTACCCAAATTGTTGTTCACCCTATCACCAAACCTATCTTCTCTATTCCTATGTTGGAATCCCCTATCTCCAACCCCACGGCCTAATTTGCCAATGTGAGAATATCGGTCCTCTTCATTAAAGTCTTCCCCAAATTCTTCTTCATACTCAACCCTAGGTGATCGTCTCTCCCTCTAATGCCCAATTGGAGCTCTAGGTGTCTCCACCAGTGTTTCCATCCAATCAATACTCTCATGCACTCGTTCCAGCCCATCTCCTAACATTCTTTTCAATTCACCCACTAACGCCTCCATTTGTAACTTTGACATGCCAACTTCCGCCATTCCTCCACTACCATTGTTGTTTGCCATACTTGAAAGAGAATAAGATTAGAAAAAATGGACCTCACAATCTCTTCCTCACGTGTTTACACTCTAAGTTTGAGGTTCACTCAATTTCTCTCGTGTTTCACTCAAATGTTTGACTTTTACCCTCTGATTTTCTGACACAATCTTGCCTTTTACCACTCTTAGTTTTCTCTTTCGGTTCTTGTTAAAACTAATTAACGATTCTTGAATTTTCAAGCAACAACCAAAAGACCTACACAATCAAACACTATGAGATAAGGAAAGGAAACAACTGAGGGATAAAATTTAAAAATAAGGAAACAAAAGGAGATCAACTTATACTATCTTTTTTTTTTGCAGAAGATAAGTTAGGACAAGATAAGGTAAGGATAAGATGAGATAAGATGAGATAAGATGAGATAAGATAAGATAGGATGAGATAAGATAAGATTTGTAATATATAAGATAAGATAAGAAAAAAAAACATAAGATAGGTTATGACAAGATAAGATAATATAAGATGAGATAAGAAAATATAAGATAATTATGACAAGATGAGATATGATATGGTAAGATAAGGCAATGATAAGATAATATAAGATGAGATGAGATAAGAAAATATATGATAAGATAAGACAAGGATAAGATAAGTTAAAATGAGATAAGAAAAGATATGATAAGATAAGACAAGGATAAGATAGATAAGATAAGAAAAGATAAGATAAGATAATTTATCATAAGATGAGATGATATATGATAATATATGACAAGATATGATGAGATAAGATGATAACTAAAACAATGAAAATTCGATTTGAAATTCAAAATTCTGAATTTTTAGATGAAACTGCGCAGAAAAATTAAACACCTCGTCAAGTTATCAAACCAATGAAATTTGGCTTCGTAATGAACGTACAGATTGTAGATCTCGAATATAGGATAAGATATGCAATAATGACTATTTTGGCTCCCTGAATCCAAAGTTATAATCTTTCTTCTGAACCACCGTCAAATCAGAAAAAATCATACTTGAATCTGACTCTAGAGAACCAAAAGCTCTGATACCAAATGACATGAATCTCACCGTCACTTTGCGATGAAACCCGATAACAATGATGGTTCAAGAACCCAAGGATTTATTTTTAAAAAAAAAAAGAAACCCTGACCCATTTTCTATGACAAAAAGAGAACCCTAGGTATAACACCAAGACCCAAATTGATGCTTCAAAAAAAACCAAAGGTATGGTTTAGACGCCACACTCAAGAACAAGAAGTAAAAGTGAGTGATAAGTCTAGGTTTTAGGCACCACAAGAATATTCTTGATAAGTCTGAAAAGTTCTAAGAAGATCCAAAGAGAAAACTCTCACAAAGAAATTATAATGATCAAAGTTTTTAATACATTGTGAAATCATGCTTAAATAGAAAAACTAGAAGCCTAAAAAGTCCTAAAGTGTTTAAATAACATAAACTAAATTTAAAAGATAAAGAAATATAAATTGCAATAAATAAGGAAATTGTAATCCACCCAAAAGATTCCTAGGGCTGTCCACTTCTTGGTTAGGATTGCCAAGGCGTCTTGCTTCCTTGTCATAATTTAAAATGCCATGTCATGCTCTAAGGGTAATGCCATGTAGGATGTCTTTCCATGTAGGCTGCCATGTTGGATACCACATCATGCTCCATGTCGGATGCCATGTTGGATGCCATGTCGTGGTTCATGTAGGATGTCATGTTGGATGCCACATCATGCTCCATGGGGGCTGTCATGTTGGATGCCACGCCATGCTCCACGCAGGCTGTCATATTCCACGTCACACTCCACGTCATGCTCCACGTCATACTCCTATTGAGTGCTTCAGCCATTATATTTTCTCTAGCTTTTGTGATTTGGCCTCTTTGTACTTGAAGTGGATCCATCCTTTGAGCTTGTACAACTGGATCCTTATCAGTAACATAATCCTTTTAACCAAGTGTAATGGAGCTGTTTTACCCACAAAATAGCCAACCAAAGTAGTCTACCATTTGGCAAAGCTTTCTTTGGTAATAAAGTCAGGGAGCTTAACAATGACCATATATGTTCTTCATATATTGTAGACTCCTGAAACTCAAGCTCAAACCTACTAGGTCAGTTTTCTCTTAACTTTTTCAGCCCAAGATCCATCCTTTGGTTGAGCTTTTGGTGAAGCTTCATAAAGTTTATGGTAGATAGTGTTGCCCTTAAGGGTTTCAGAAATAACCTTAGCAGCCTCCTCTTTATTGTTTAAAGGTTTCAACAGTTTGGGGGAAGGATAATACTCACAATTTCATCTAAACCCCTGAGTAAAAGATATCAATTCTTTTTCCAATTTGGAATCCTTTAAAGAGGCCTATGGAATTATATGGGTGCTTGTCCCTATTTTGACTCTGGTATTGAGAATCACAACAGGCGTACTAGTAATTGTATGGTTAGAAAGAGAAATATCCGCAAGGATACAACAACGTATTGGGCCTGAATATGCCCGTCCTATGGGAGTTCTTCATGCTTTTATCAGATGGTACAAAACTACTTTTTGAAGAGAATCTTATTCCATCTAGAGGAGATATTCGTTTATTCAATATTGGACCATCCATAGCAGTCATATAAATTCTACTAAGCTATTCAGTAATTCCTTTTGGTTCTCGCCTTGTTTTAGCTGATCTCAATATCAGTGTTTTTTTATGGATTGTCATTTCAAGTATTGCTCCCATTGGACTTCTTATGTCAGGATATGGGCCAAATAATAAATATTCCTTTTTAGGTGGTCTACGAGCCGCTGCTCAATCCATTAGTTATGAAATATCATTAACTCTATGTGTTTTATCAATATCTCTATGTGCGGAAGAAGATGAAACTGACATGAAGCTGTCCTTTCCATGCTTAGATGGTAGTACAGGCGTACCTGAAACATGCTCCAATGATGTCTTGAGCAAAGGGAAGGTCAAATCCCCTTTATGTTCAGGTACAACCGTAATTAAGAGAGATTGTCCTTGCTCCGGGTTTTGGGGCAGGTTGCCTATCTTTGATGAAGCTGACATGGAGGAGTCATATCCATGCTTAGGTAGTAGTACAAGGGCACCTAAAATGTGCTCCAAGGATGTCTCAAGCAAAGGCTAGGTCAAACCCCCGTTATTTTCAGGTACAGCCGCAATTAAGAATGATTATCCTTGCTCCTGGTTTTGGGGCAGGCTGTCTGTCCTTGCAAGCATGAGTTTAGGTTTGTTGTTGGCCAATTTATGCAAGAGTAGGTGTCCTTTCTCCTTTTGCTTTTGTCCTTTCAATTTTTGATCAGAATGCATGTCGTCGTCTTTACTCCATGCACAGCTAGGGTTAGCTAGAATTGGTGAGGTGGCAGGAGTTGATTGGCTCTCAAATACAGCCTCATTGACCAATGGAAAAAAGATTTCACCCTTATTCATCTCTGTCCTTCGTGCTCCTCCTTTGGCCAGAGAAACTCTTAGTGATGTGCCTGAGTTTCTCAGACAAGGGCAGGCTCTCTATCCTTAGAAGTACCTGAAAAAGCTTCATTTACACAGCATGGGGCTCCATAAAAGGATGAAGGGACCCTTAAAGTACTAGAATCCAGTAATAACAAGTCATTTTGTACCTGAGAAGAAGGGACCAAAGAAATGTTCGCACAAGACATTGAAAGATCATCCAACCCTATAACTTGAAATAAATGCTCCTCATTAAAGCTAGAAGCAGCCTCATCATTGCCATTAATGGCCATTTGGACCTTTCCTCCCTTATTTGGTGAGTTAAGATCGTAGCTAAAGGTGCCAAAACAAGTAGCATGCTCCTCGTTTTCTCCATTAATACGAGCATCAAGTGCTTCTGCCACATTTAGTGCACGAAAACACACTTTCTTTTCACCAACTTCTTTGTTATCCATAGCTAAAATCTTGTCCAAACTTGGAGATTCCTCCAAGGAAGAGCTAGAAGGAACTTACTTCTGGGTTTTCCAGCATGGAACTCCCATAAAAGCTTCATTTACACAACATGGAGCTCCATAAAAGGATGAAGGGACCCTTAAAGCACTAGAATCCAGTAATAACAAGTCATTTTGTACCTGAGAAGAAGGGACCAAAGAAATGTTCCTAAAAGACATTGAAAGCTCATCCAACCCTATAACTTGTGATAAATGCTCCTCATTAAAGCTAGAAGCAGCCTCATCATTGCCATTAATGGCCATTTGGACCTTTCTTCCCTTATTTGGTGAGTTAAGGTTGTAGCTAAAGGTGCCAAAACAAGTAGCATGCTCCTCGCCATCTCCATTAATACGAGCATCAAGTGCTCCTGCCACATTTAGTGCACAAAAACACACTTTTTTTTCACCAAATTCTTTGTTATCCATAACTAAAATCTTGTCCAAACTTGGAGATTCCTCCTCCAAGGAAGAGCTAGAAGGAACTGACTTCTGGGTTTTCCAGCATGGAACTCCCATCTCCTTTAAACTTTAGAACAGCCTCATGAGATTTAGAGCTCATCTTGCCCGAACTTTTCTTACTGATCTTTGAACCTTTCTGAGTCTTGGTTTCAAAGTAAGCCTCATTCACCATTTTAGAAACTAAGCTCAGCTCCACCCGGAGGAGCAGCAACAAAAAACCCTCACCTGATTTCTAGAGAGAAGGGAAAACTTCTCTCTCTAGAAAACAGCACTAATCTTTTTTTTGAAAGTGAAAAACTTTAGAATTTGGAATGTTATGGACCTTTTAGGTGCTTCTAGTGCCATACAGAGTCAAAAAGACCCAATGGGACGTGTTTAGGCCCAAACTAGACGAACATGGCTAAATATGAATCTTTTGGGCATGACATGTACTCGAACTGACTTTTTGATATGAACCTCACCGTCATTTTATGATGAAACCAGATAACAATGATGGTTCAAGAACCCAAGGATCGGTTTTAAAGAAGAAGAAACCCTGACCCATTTTCTATAACACAAAGAGAACCTTAGGTATAAGACCTAAAATCCAAATTGATGCTTCAAAAAGAACCAAAGGTATGGTTTATACGCCACACTCAAGAACAAGAAGGAAAAGTGAGTGATAAGTCTAGGTTTTCGACGCCACAAGAATATTCTTGATAAGTCTGAAAAGTTCTAAGAAGAACCAAAGAGAAAACTCTCACAAAGAAATTATATTCAAAGTTGTCTAATACATTGTGAAACCTTGCTTAAATAGAAAAACTAGAAGCCTAAAGAATCCTAAAGTGTTTAAATAACCTAAACTAAAATTTAAAAGACAAATAAATAAAAATTGCAATAAATAAGGAACATGTAATCCATCCAAAAGACTCCTATTGGCTGTCCATTTCTTGGTTAGGATTGCCAAGGTGTCTTGCTTTCTTGTCATCATTTAAAATGCCATGTCATATTTCATGTGTACTGCTATATTGAATGCCACACCATGCTCCAAGTGTAATGCCATGTAGGATGTCTTTCCATGTAGGCTGCCATGATGGATAACTCTTTCAAAAATTTTGCATAGTGAGGCATTTTCTTTATAGCATCAAGTAAGGGGATATTTACCTCAACTTTGCGGAATACATCTAAGATTTCTTTGTCTTTCTTTTCTTTCTTATTTTTAGCTAACCTTTCTGGAAATGGAGTCCTAATCATCATCTGTTCTGGTTGGTCATACTTGAGCTCTTTATCCTGACCTAAATGTTGGGGCTGAACCGAAATTTTTATCTCTGATTCTATCTTACGCCCATGCCCGCGGCTTGTGTTCATGACCAGTGTCTAGTAGTTCTTTTCCACTTATTAAGGTAATGACACTTGCATTATGCTTCGGGTTTACCTTCATTTGGGATGAGAATTTTTCCCTTGAGATTCTAGCTTACCCATAGATGTTGCTAATTGGCATATCTAATTTTCCTGGTTCTGAATGCTTGCCTTCGTTTCCTGTTGAAATTGCAAAGTACTGTTAGCAAGTGATTTCACAATTTCTTCAAGTGGCATACCTTTCAGATGCCTTTTGCTTGACCCCTGTGATTCATTTCTTGATCTTGATTACTCTTGATGAAGGAAATAATTTCTCTAGAAATAACCGTACCATGTCTGTTCATGAATTGATAGAACCTCGGGCCAAATCAAATAACCAATCTTTAGCATAATATTCTAACGAAAAAGGAAAAGCATGTAATTTGACGTTATCTTTAGTTACTCCATGTGGCTTCATGCTAGCACAAACTACATGAAACGCTTTAAGATGCTTGTGAGGATTTTCATTCTCTATCTCATGAAACTTGGGCAGCAGCTGTATCAGGCCTGTTCTGAGCTCAAGATTCACCGTTAAATTAGGATAGGTGATGCAAAGAGGGGGTTGAACCACCAGAGGGGCTGTAATGTCCCTCATTGCTCTCCGTTCAGCCATATCAACTTGTTCTAAATATGAAGTGCTAGAGGATTCAGATAATTCGTTGGTTGTCTCTTCTTTGGAGCTTTGTGAAATACCCGCTAAGTGTTCTTTTCTGAGTTTTTCCTCTTTTCTCAACCTTTTTGCGGTCTTCTCGATTTCAGAATTGTACTGCTGTTCTCCTGCACGATCGGACCTGGTCATCAAAAGAATAAAAATCAATTAGTAACCGTCTCCCCCGCAACAGCGCCAAAATTTGATGGGTGTCGAATCTACCAAACATAAAACCAACTCGGTCCTAATGTAGATATATTGCAGTAGTGGTGAGGAGGATTCTCTCCTCAGGGAAATGGATTATTTCAATTCTTCTTTAACCAAGAAATAAACCAAAAATTCAAAAGGATATTCGAAATTATAAAAACTAATGACAATAAACTAAATTAAATTAAAAGAATTAAGTCAATCAAAGAGAAAATCAAATTATCAAAACTTTTAGCCAAAGTGATATGAACCTCACCATCGGTTTGCGATGAAACCCGATAATAATGATGGTTCAAGAACCCGAGGATTGATTTTAAAGAAGAAGAAACCCTGACCCTTTTTCTATGATACAAAGAGAACCTTAAGTATAAGACCTAAGACCCAAATTGATGCTTCGAAAAGAACCAAATGTATGATTTAAACGCCACACACAAGAACAAGAAGGAAAAGTGAGTGATAATTCTAATTTTTAGACGCCACAAGAATATTCTTGATAAGTTTGAAAAGTTCTAAGAAGAACCAAAGAGAAAACTCTCACAAAGAAATTGTATTGATAAAATTGTTTAATACATTGAGAAACCATGCTTAAATAGAAAAACTAGAAGCCTAAATAGTCCTAAAGTGTTTAAATAACCTAAACTAAATTTAAAAGATAAATAAATATTAATTGTAATAAATATGGAACTTGTAATCTACCCAAAAGACTCCTATTGGCTGCCCACTTCTAGGTTAGGATTGCCAAGGTGTCATGCTCTAATTGACTAATATTGGCTGTCCACTTCTAGGTTAGGATTTTCAAGATCCAAGTTTAGTTAAGTTCTTCTAGTTTGGGTCTAAACATGTCCCATTAGGTCTTTTGACTCCTTATGGTACTAGAAGCACCTAAAACTACTGCAACACTATAAATTCTTATCCCAAACATGTTTTGGGTGTCAAAATTCAGCTCAAGTGCATGTCATCCCCATAAGATTCGAGTTTAGCCAAGTTCATCAAGTTTAGGTCTAAACACATCTCATTGGATCTTTTTGATTCTGTATGGCCTTAGAAGCTCCTAAAACCACAACAACACTACAAATTCTTATCCCAAACGTATTTTGGGTGTCAAAATTCAGTTTGAGTACATGCCCAAAAGATCTACGTTTACCTAAGTTCTTCTCGTTTGGGCCTAACCACATCCCATTGGGTCTTTTTGACTTCGTATGGCACTAGAAGCACCTAAAATGACAAAACACTCCAATTTTTTTTATCCTAAACATGTTTTGTGTGTAAAAAGTCAGTTTGATAACATGTTATGCCCAAAAGATCCAAGTTTAGCCAAGCTCATCTGATTTTGGCCTAGACACGTCTCATTGGGTCTTTTTGACTCCATATGGATTGAAGTACCTAAAATCACAGCACTCCAAATTCTTATCCCAACGTGTTTTGGGAGTCAAAGATTAGTTCGAGTACATGACAGCCCAAAAGATCCATGTTTAGCCAAGTTCATCTAGTTTTGGCCTAAACACGTCCCATTGGGTCTTTTTGACTCTGTATGGCATTAGAAGCACATAACCACAACACTCCAAATTCTTATCCCCAATGTGCTTTGGTGTCAAAAGTTAGTTCGAGTACATGTCATGCCCAAAAGATCTATTTTTAGCCAAGTTCATCTAGTTTCGGCCTAAACACGTCCCGTTGGGTCTTTTTGACTCTGTATGGTACTAGAAGCAGCTAAAATGATCAAAACAATCTAAATTCTTACCCCAAACTTGCTTTTGGTGTCAAAAATCAGTTCCATTACATTAAGAACGTCTGATTGGGTCTTTTTGACTTCGTATGACACTAGAAGCACCTAAAATGACCATAACACTCCAAATTCTTATCACAAACGTGTTTTGGGTGTCAAAAGTCAGTTCGAGTTCATCTAGTTTGGGTCTAAACACATCTCATTCGGTCTTTTTGACTCTGTATGGCACTAGAAGTGCCTAAAATGACCACAATACTCTAAATTCTTATCCCAAGCGTGTTTTGAATGTGAAAATTCAGTTCGAGTACATGCCATGCCCAAAAGATCCAAGTTCAGCCAAGTTCATCTGGTTTGGGCCTAAACATGCCGCATTGATAGGTGCCACAACTCTCCAAATTCTTATTCAAAACGTGTTTTAGGTGTCGAAAGTCAGTTCGAGTACATGTCATGTCCAAAAGATCCAAGTTTAGCCAAATTTATCTAGCTTGGCCTTAAACACATTCCATTGGGTCATTTTTACTTCGAATGGCACTAGAAGTGCCTAAAACGACCAACACTCTAAATTCTTATCATAAATTTGTTTTGGGTGTCAAAATTCAGTTTGAGTAAATGTCATGCCCTAAAGATCCAAGTTTAGCCAAGATTGTCGAGTTTGGGCCTAAACACATCTCATTGGGTCTTTTTGATTTTGTATGGCACTAGAAGTGCCTAAACCCATCGCAAAACTCTAAATTCTTATCCCAAATATGGTTTGGGTGTCAAAATTCAGTTTGAGTACATGCCATGCTCAAAAGATCCAAGTTTTACCAAGTTCATCTCATTTGGGCCTAAACACATCTCATTGTGTATTTTCACTCCGTATGGCACTAGAAGCACCTAAAATGACCAGAACACTCCAAATTCTTATCTCAAACATGTTTTGGGTGTCAAAAGTCAGTTTGATAACATACCCAAAAGATCCATGCTTTAGCCAAGTACGTCTAATTTTGACCTAACATGTCCCATAAGGTCTTTTTAACTCCATATGGATTGAAGCACCTAAAACGACCACAACCCTCCAAATTCTTTTCCCAAACGTGTTTTGGAAGTCAAAAATCAGTTCGAGTACATGACAACCCAAAGACCCATGTTTAGCTAAGTTCATCTAGTTTTGGCCTAAACACGTCTCATTGGGTGTTTTGACTCTGTATGGCACTAGAAGCACCTAAAATGACCAGAACCCTCCAAATTCTTATCTCAAACATGTTTTGGGTGTCAAAAGTCAGTTTGATAACATACCCAAAAGATCCATGCTTTAGCCAAGTTCGTCTAATTTTGACCTAACATGTCCCATAGGGTCTTTTTAACTCCATATGGATTGAAGCACCTAAAACGACCAAAACCCTCCAAATTCTTTTCCCAAACGTGTTTTGGAAGTCAAAAATCAATTCGAGTACATGACAACCTAAAGATCCATGTTTAGCCAAGTTCAGTTAGTTTTGGCCGAAACACGTCTCATTGGGTGTTTTGACTCTGTATGGCACTAGAAGCACCTAAAATGACAATAACACTCCAAATTCATATCACAAATGTGTTTTGGGTGTCAAAAGTGTGTTCGAGTACGTGTCATGCCTAAAAGATCCAAGTTTGGCCAAGTTCATCTATTTTCAGCCTAAACACGTCCCATTAGGTCTTTTTTACTCTATATGGCACTAGAAGAACCTAAAACGATCGAACCAATCTAAATTCTTATCCCAAACATGTCTTTGGGGTCAAAAGTCAGTTCCATTACATGACACACTGATGATATGAACCCACTAGGTGACCTGCCCTAGGAACCCGATAACAATGACAGTTCAAGAACACGAGGATCGATTTTAAAGCAGAAGAAACCCCAACCTTTTTCTAAGACACAAAGACAACCTTAGGTATAAGACCTAAGACCCAAATTGATGCTTCGAAAAGAATCAAAGGTATGGTTTAGATACCACACTCAAGGACAAGAGAGAAAAGTGAGTGATAAGTCTAGGTGTTAGTCGCCACAAGAATAGTTTTGATAAGTCTAAAAAGTTCTATGAAGAACCAAATAGAAAACTCTCACAAAGAATTTATATTGATCCAAGATGTTTAATACATTGTTAAACCATGCTTAAATAGAAAAACTTGAAACCTAAAGAGTCCTAAAGTGATGAGGATCCGTTGCACAAGCTCAAAGGATGGATCCACTTCAAGTACAAAGAGGCCAAATCACAAAAGCTAGAGAAAATATAATGGCTGAAGCACTCAATAGGAGTATGACGTGGAATATGACAACCTGTGTGGAGCATGGCATGGCATCCAACATGACAGCCTACATGGAGCATGATGTGGAATCCAACATAACATCCTACATGAACCATGACATGGCATCTAACATGGCAGCCGACATGGAGCATGATGTGGTATCCAACATGGCAGCCTACATGGAAAGGCATCCTACATGGCATTACACTTGGAGCATGATGTGACGTTCAATATGGCAGTCCACATGGAGCATGACATGCCATTTTAAATGATGACTAGGAAGCAAGACACCTTGGCAATCCTAACCAAGAAGTGGACAGCAAATATGAGTCTTTTGGGTGGATAACAAGCTTCATATTTCTTTATCTTTTATATTTAGTTTAGGTTATTTAAATACTTTAGGACTCTTTAGGCTTCTAGTTTTTCTATTTACGCATGGTTTCACAATGTATTAAAAATAACTTCGATCATTATAATTTCTTTGTGAGAGTTTTCTCTTTGGTTCTTAGAACTTTTCAGATTTATCAAAAATATTCTTGTGGCGTCTAAAACCTAGACTTATTACTCACTTTTTCTTCTTGTTCTTGAGTGTGGCGTCTAAGCCATACCTTGGTTCTTTTCGAAGCATCAATTTGGGTCTTAGGTCTTATACCTAAGGTTCTCTTTGTGTCATAGAAAATGGGTCAGGATTTCTTCTTCCTTAAAATTGATAATTAAGTTCTTGAACCATCATTGTTATCAGGTTTCATCGTAAAGTGACGGTGAGGTTCATATCATTTGGTATCAGATCTTTTGGTTCTCTAGAATCAGATTCAATTCTGATTTTTTTTTCTGATTTGACGGTGGTTCTGAAAAAAGATCATAACTTTGGATTCGGGAGTCGAAATAGTCATTATTACATATCAAATCGAATAGATTTTTTAGATCTACAATCTGTACGCTCATTGTGATGCCAGATTTCATCGTTTGATTACTTCACGAGGTGTTTAAGTTTTCTGCACAATTTCATCTAAAAATTCAGAATTTCAAATTTCAAATTTGAATTTCCATTGTTTTAGTTATCATCTTATCATCTTATCTTGTCTCATCATATCTTGTCGTATCTTATCATATGATATCTTATCTAATCTTATCATAAATTATATTATCTTTTCTTATCTTATCCCTGTCTTATCCATATCTTTTCTTATCTCACTTTATCTTATCGTATCAGATATTTTCTTATCTCATCCTATCTCATCTCATCTTATATTATCTTATCATTGCCTTATCTTATCATATCATATCTCATCTTGTCATTATTATCTTATATTTTCTTATCTCATCTTATCTTATCTCTTATCTTGTCATAACTTATCTTATCTTTTTCTTATCTTATCTTATCTTTTTCTTATCTTATCTTATCATATCTAATCATTATCTTATCTTATCTGATATGAACCTCACCGTAGCTTTGCAATGAAACTCGATAATAATGATTGTTCAAGAACCCAAGGATCGATTTTAAAGAAGAAAAAACCCTGACCCATTTTTTATGACACAAAGAGAACCTTAAGTATAAGACCTAAGACCCAAATTGATACTTCGAAAAGAACCAAAGGTATGGTTTAGACGCCACACTCAATAATAAGAAGGAAAAGTGAGTGATAGGTCTAGGTTTTAGGCGCCACAAGAATATTCTTGATAAGTCTGAAAAGTTCTAAGAAAAATTAAGAGAAAACTCTCACAAAGAAATTATATTGATCAAAGTTTTTTTTAATACATTGTGAGACCATGCTTTAATAGAAAAACTAGAAGCCTAAAGAGTCCTAAAGTGTTAAATCACCTAAACTAAATTTAAAAGATAAGGAAATATTAATTACAATAAATAAGGAACTTGTAATCCACCCAAAAGACTCCTATTGGTTGTCCACTTCTAGGTTAAGATTGCCAAGGTGTCTTGATTACTTGTCATCATTAAAAATGCCAAGTCATACTCCATGCGGACTGCCATGTTGGACTCCACATCATGTCCCATGTAGGCTGCCATGTTGGATTCTACGTCATGCTCCATGTAGGCTGTTATACTCAATGTCATGCTCTACGTCATACTCTCATTGAGTGCTTTATCTATCCTCTTTTCCCATTCTAAATAAGCTTCTGGATTATTCTTGCCTTGAAATAATGGTATCTTCGTCTTAATGCTACCCAAATTGTTGTTCACCCTATCACCAAACCTATCTTCTCTATTCCTATGTTGGATTCCCCCATCTCCAACCCCACGGCTTAATTTGCCAATGTGAGAATATCGGTCCTCTTCATTAAAGTCTTCCCCAAATTCTTCTTCATACTCAACCCTAGGTGATCGTCTCTCCCTCTAATTTGTGAGAGCTTTCTCTTGATTCTTCTTAGAACTTTTCAGACTTATCAAGAATATTCTTGTGGCGTCTAAAACTTAGACTTATCATTTACCTTTCCTTCTTATTCTTGAGTGTGGCGTCTAAACCATACCTTGGTTCTTTTCGAAGCATCAATTTGGGTCTTAGGGGAGGCCACGTCGGGGCATTTAAACACGTCGGGGTAGAAAGAATGAGCGTTTTAGTGAGAGAAACTCTCTCCTCTCTCTAGAATTCTGGTTTTTGTTTTAGCCTCTCCCTCCCTTAGGGGAGGCCACGACCTCTAACAATGGTTAATGATGAGTACATTAAGCACGCTGCAGATGTTGGTAAGCAAGTTTCAGGTGGTTTTAAGAAAGATTCAGCTAGTGGGCAAGCTAAGCTTGGAGTGTCTTTCAATGGCCATGCTGTTTTGAATGTATGGTTACTAAGGGAGCTAGGGAAGCTAAAACCCATGTTATTGGTTTTAATGCTCTTAAGCAAGGTTCTAATACGAAGAAATTTGGACCAGAGAGTGGTTTTGTTGAGCCTGGGAAGTTAGAAGCTCAGTCCAAGGAAGCTTCGAGTTTATTAGTTGCAAAAGAGATTATTTCTGATCATTCAAAGCTTAGAGATAATTTTATTTCTTCTGATCACAATCGGAGCAATTTACTTGAGAGACTCTTTCAGACCAACTTCGTTCAAGTCTAAAGAGAAGTAGCATAAGAGGAGGAGCTAGAGGTGGTGCTCGGAGATCAACCAGCTTGCCTAGAGCTCCAAAGGTTGAAGATGATACTCATTACCTCTCAGTCAAAGGTAATGATGAGTGTCCTTTGATAGAAGACAAATCAAGCTTGTCTCAAATCATCTTGCTTGGAGAAGAGGAAAAGCAGCTGCCAAACATATCAAAAGGGAGAGGTGACAGCTCCTTTTTGGCAAGTGGGTGTGATGTGGTCAGCGTGGGGAAGAGTGAGGCTCCAGCTCCCAAGCTTCAACTTGGTCAACAATCTACGACTATCCTTTCAAATAAAGGAAAGGACACTCAGAAAGGTAATTCTTTATTAGATAAGGCTCCTCTCTCCCATCATGACGTGGACAGCCCCTTAGGGCGACAGGTGGCAGCTTATTTGTCTAAGGGGAAAGAGAAAGTAGGTGGTGTTTTGATTGAAGGGAAAGAGAAAGAAGATATTTCTCTTTTCTATGACAATGATGTGAACGTAGGTGGAGTTCCAAAGCCGGTGGCAGATCCTCTCTCCTCCCTTAGCTCAACCTCAGCAATGATTGTGAGTGACAAGGTTGATTTGACTTCTACCAAAGATGTCAAGGGCTGCCATGGTCGTGGGGTTGAGCTTGGAGAAACCTCTCTCTCTCCTAAACCAGATTCAAATGCAAAACAGAAGGTGAGCTCTTCTCCTCCTTCCCCAACTCCTTCTTCTAAAAAGCTGCATGAGAATAGAGTTTATAAAGACCTTTTAGCTAATAAGAGTGTTGCTCATGAGAGACCAGCTGGTTCATGGGCTGAAAAGGTTAAAGGTAACCTGAAAAAGAAGCTAAGCTTAGGTTATGTGAGCTCTTCCTTTACGGAAAATGGTAATGTCACAGTTAAGCTTCCTGATTATATTACTAAAGAGAATATTTCTAGGTGGGAAGGCTGCCTTGTTGGCTAATTTGTTGGAAGGGCAGCTCCATTACACTTAGTTAAGAAATTGCTTTGCAACTTTGGGCTAAAAGAGGAATTCAGGAGGTCTCGGCTGCCAGAGGCCTTTTCTATTTCAAATTTGGCTCTGTGGAGGATAGAAACTGTCTTAGAAGATGGACCTTGGCACCTCTTAGGTAGGCCTGTTGTGCTTCAAGAGCGGCAGCCAAATGTTAAATTTTCAAAGGAGAAACTTTCAACCCTTCCAATTTGGGTTAAATTGTGGAATGTTCCAATTGAATTATGGACTGAAGAAGCTCTAAGTCACATTGCTAGTGCTGTGGGTATCCCTTCTCACTCTGACAATGCTACTGCCTCTGGTTATAGACATGATTATGCTAGAGTTTGTGTGAAGCTTTCAGCCTCCTCTGATTTGATTAAGTTTTTCACCATTGACCTTGGCCTTGACGGATGGGATCCAGTGGTGGTGGAGGTGGAGTATGAGTGTCAACCTAAGAGATGCGCTAAATGTTGCCTCTTTGGCCATGATTGTGATGGCAAAGTGGCCCCTAAGAATAATCAAGCTAGTGAGGAAGAAACCGCTAGCAAAGATTCTTCTCCCCAAGATAATAGGGAGCTTATGGTTTATGAGGAGCCAAAGGGTGAAATCTCTCCTCCCTTTCCTCTTAATACCATCCATGTGGAAGACCAAGACAATGAATGGACTCAGGTGGTTAGCAAAAGGAAGGGTAAGGGCCTCATTGAGCCTTGTGAGGATAAAAATGAGCCTCAAGCCTCTTCTGACTCTACATTGAGTTTGGCACCCCCCAAAGCTTCCTCAATTGTCAATATCACTATCCAACCTGGTCCTTCTCCCAAGCTCTCTAAATCAGCTTTGAAGAGGTTGAAAAAGAAGCGAAAGGCTGAAGGCTCTTTCTTATTGGCTGATCAAGTTACTCAGGCTCCCCCTACTTTGTCTCTATGGTGTATGCAGCCAATGATGCTATCTCCAGGAAGCCTTTGTGGGAAAATCATGGCTCTCATAAGACATTATGTCAGGGGAAGCCTTGGCTAATTCTTGGTGACTTTAATGCTATTTTGAAGCCTATTGAGCATTGTGGTGGTGATTTCAAGTGGAATGATAGCTCAATTGACTTTGCTTCTTGTCTTGGTCATTTGGAGGTTCTCGACCTCCCTTATAGTGGCTGTCAATTCACCTGGTGGAATGGTCAAGTTGGTGAGGGTAGCAAGATGCGCAAGCTCGATAGAGCCCTAGTTAACGGTGATTGGGCTATGTTGTTTCCTGCTACTTCTTGCCATTTTCACACCCCGGGTATCTCTGATCACTCTCCTATTATTATTCAGCTTAGGGCTGACTCAGCTAGACCTAAGCCTTCTTTTAAGTTCTTTGATTTTTGGATGGATTTTGAAGGCTTATGGGCTGCTCTTAAGGATTCGTGGGAGATTGAGGTGTTTGGGACAGCCATGTTTTGTCTCTATAAGAAGCTTAAATCTGTTAAATTTACTCTTAAGAAATTTAATGCCTCTTTTTGCTCAGATATTTCTAAAAGGACTCTGATGGCTAGAGAAGCCCTCTCTAAAGTGCAAGCTGACCTTATTGCCTCTCCTAGTGTTGTCTCTCTTCAAGAGGAGGAGAAAATTAGATTAGCTGATTTCACTAAGCTCAGGAATGCAGAAGAAGATTTTCTGAGTCAAAAAAGCAGAGTTGATTGGCTTGCCTTGGTTGATCAGAATTCCTCTTTCTTTTTTCAGAAACTAAAGAAGAATAGAGTCAGATCCAGAATTAATCAGTTGGTTAATGAGGAGGGTGACCTTATTACTGATGACCAGGCTATCAAAGATCAAATTCTTTCTTATTATGGGAATCTTCTTGGGACTTCTCACATTGATCAGGAAATGGATTGGAGTGTTCTCTCTCAGATTCTCCCTAATAAGCTCTCTCAAGCTCACTTAGTTGTCCTCAACCACCCTTATACAGAGGAAGACATTCACACAACTATGTTTAGTTTGGGCAGTAGTAAAGCCACTGGTCCAGATGGCTTCTCTGCTGGTTTCTTCAAAAGATGTTGGCATATTGTGGGCAAAGATGTTGGCATATTGTGGGCAAAGATGTTACTAAGGCTGTTTTGGAGTTTTTTAGCTCCCAATCATTATTGAAACAGGTTAACTCTACTGCCATTGCTCTTATACCTAAGGTCCCCAATCCTTCTAATGTTGGTGACTTTAGACCTACATCTTGTTGTAATGTTGTTTATAAATTCATTTCTAAAATTCTTGCTGATAGACTTAAAAGAGTGCTCCCTGATCTTATTAGTAGCAACCAGACTGCTTTTGTGCCAGGGAGGAGAATTGCTGACAACATCCTCTTATCTCAAGAGCTGGTTAGAGGTTACCATATGCCTTCTAATAGTCCCAGATGTGCTTTCAATGTTGATATAAAAAAGGCTTATGATAGCTTGAATTGGGAGAGTATCGGGAGAATCTTTGACTGCTTGGGGTTTCCTGATCATTTCTCTAACTGTGTGATGGAGTGTATCTCCTCTCCTTCTTTCTCTATTGTGGTCAATGGTGAGTGGACTAGCTACTTCTCTAGTGCTAAAGGGCTTAGACAGGGTGATCGTATCTATCCCTATCTGTTTGTGTTGGTTATGGAGGTTCTATCTGGTATTCTCAAGCATGCTTCTCATAAAGCGGACTTTAACTATCACTGGAGGTGTAAGGAGCTTGGTATTGTTAACTTGTGCTTTGCATATGATCTCTTTATCTTCTGCAAGGGTGATATTACTTCTGTTCAACTTATTATGGAGAGCTTAAACTTGTTTGAGGCCATGTCTGGTCTTCAACCTAATCTGCAAAAAAGTCAGATTTTCATGTCTGGGGTCCATCCATCCACTCCTCAAGCAATTCTGGAGTTGTGCAATTTCAGCATTGGGGAGCTTCCTATGAGATACTTGGGGGTTCCTTTGATTTCCTCAAAGCTTAGAAAAACAGATTGTATCACCCTAGTAGACCATAACACAGCTAGGGTGAAGTCTTGGGAGTCTAACTACCTTTCTTATGCTGGAAGATTACAGTTGATTAAATCCGTGCTCTATGCTATTTTTCAATACTGGGCTGGCTTATTTATTCTTCCCAAGAAGATCTTAACTATGATTCAGGTGGTTATTAGGAATTACTTGTGGAACGCATCAGCTGTAAAGCATTCTGGTGCTAAAGTGGCTTGGAGTGACTTGTGCCTTGATAAGTCCCAAGGAGGTTTGGACATTAGAGATCTCTCTCTAGCTAATGAAGTGGCTGTGGCTAAGCATTTCTGGTTCCTGGTCTCTTTGGATAAAGCTTCCCTTTGGAAGGATTGGTGCAAGTTTTTCTTGATCAAGAAGAGCTCTATCTTCTTGGTTAAGCTGGCCACTAATCCTTCTTGGAGTTGGAGGAAAATTCTGAAAATCAGAGACAAGTTTGCTGGGTATTGCAAAGTTCTTGTGGGAAATGGTGAGCAGATCTCTCTTCTATTGGACCCTTGGCACTCAAAGGTTTGGTCCTAGGATTCTTTTTGGTACTGGTTGGGATTGGACTACCAAGGTCAGTTCAGTGATCCAGAATGCAGCTTGGAACTGGCCTATTTCTAACTCCCATGAGCTTATCACAATTAGAGAGGTCCATCTTCCCCCTCCTAAGGAGTCCTCTTTGGACTCTTGGATTTGGACTCTTTCTCCCTCTGGTCTTTTCTCTGTGGGGCACACTTATAGGAAATTGGCTCCAGCTGGTGAAAAAGTGAGATGGGCTCCTCTTATTTGGTTTAAGAAGCATATTCCCAGATATAGCTTTATTACTTGACTTGCTGTTCTTAATAGGCTTGCAACTGCGGATAGATTGGCTGCTTGGACCTCCTCTCCTGAGTCTTCCAATGTTAGTAGTTGTGTACTTTGCTTGCATCCTTCAAAATCTTCTGAACACTTGTTTGTTTCTTGCCCTTATTCTAGCTTTATTTGGCAGAATTTGGTTGGTTTGTGTGGCTTGGTGTCTTCTCCTAGGAACTGGAATCAACTTATCTCCTGGCTCCTTGTGAAAGTTAAGAAAGGCTACTTCTTGGGCCTTATGTTGAAGCTTATGTTTAGCTCGTTTGTCTACCATATCTGGAGAGAGAGAAATAATCAAGTCTTTGAGGGTAAAATGAGGGACAAGAAAGTGGTCTTGGCTTGCATTAGAAATGCCGTTAAAGGTAGATTTTTGAGTCTTAAAGGATTTTCTGTGACTGAAGATAACAAAACCATTCAGCTTGCCTCGGGATTGAATTCCTTTATTTTTGACAATTAAGCATGGTTCTTCTATTTTTTTAGGCTGTTATCTCTTGTAATCTTCTGTTAGTGTTTGGGTGCCACCAGCTTGTGTGTTGGCTGGTTCCTTTTTTTTTGTTTCTTTTTCCTGGGGTATGCCCCTTGTATATTTGTATGTTTCTTCTTCGGTTTATACAATTTTTTAATTTACCAAAAAAAAATTTGTGTTTAGGTCTTATACCTAAGGTTCTCTTTGTGTCATAGAAAACGGGTCAGGATTTCTTCTTCTTTAAAATCGATCCTTGGGTTCTTAAGCCATCATTATTATCCAGTTTCATCGCAAAGTGACGGTGAGGTTCATATCATTTGGTATCAGAGCTTTTGGTTGTCTAGAGTCATATTCAAGTCTGATTTTTTTCTGATTTTGACGGTGGTTCAGAAAAAAAGATCATAAGTTTGGATTCGGGAGTCAAAATAGTCCTTATTGCATATCAAATCAAACAGATTTTCGAGATCTACAAACTGTACGTTTATTGTGAAGCCAAATTTCATAGTTTTGATCACTTCACGAGGTGTTTAATTTTTCTACGCAGTTTCATCTAAAAATTCAGAATTTTAAATTTCAAATTTGAATTTCCACTGTTTTAGTTATCATTTTATCTTATCAGAATTTCAAATTTCAAATCCGAATTTCCTTTGTTTTAGTTATCATCTTATCTTATCTCATCATATCTTGCCATATCTTGTCATATCATATCTTATCTCATTTTATCATAAATTATCTTATCTTTTCTTATCTTATCTTATCTATCTTATCTTATCATATCTTTTCTTATCTCATCTTATCTTATCTTATCCTTGTCTTATCTTATCATATCTTTTCTTATCTCATCTTAACTATTCTTATCTTATATTATCTTATTATTGCCTTATCTTATCATTTCATATCTCATCCTGTCATAATTATCTTATATTTTCTTATCTCATCTTATATTATCTTATCTTGTCATAACTTATTTATATTTTTTTCTTATCTTATCTTATCTTATATAATACAAATCTTATCTTATCTCATCCTATCTTATCATATCTCATCTTATCCTTACCAAATCTTGTCCTAACTTATCTTCTGTAAAAAAAAAATAGTACAAGTTGATCTCCTTTTGTTTCCTTATCTCTAAATTTTAGCCTTAGTTGTTTCCTTTCCTTATCTTCTCATAGTGTTTGATTTGTGATGAGGATCCGGTTTCAAGTAACAAGCGGTTAATTCACAAGAGCTAGAGCAGAGAGGATGGCTGAAGCACTCAATGGGCTAGTGGAGCAAGTGCAGGCCCAAACAAGTGTGGAGATGTCTAATTCTGGAAAAGAAGAAGTTAGTCTTGTCAACTTCATAGCCCACATGGAGCAAGGCGTGGCGTCCAACATGGCAGCCCACATGGAGCATGATGTGTGACATCCAACATGACATCATACATGGAGCATGATGTGACATCTAACATGGCAGCCTACATGGGACATGATGTGGAGTCCAACATGGCAGCCTGCATGGAGCATGATTTGGCATTTTGAATGATGACAAGTAATCAAGACACCTTGGCAATCATAACCTAGAAGTGGACAACCAGTAGGAGTCTTTTGGGTGGATTACAAGTTCTTTATTTATTGTAATTAATATTTCTTTATCTTTTATATTTAGTTTAGGTGATTTAAACACTTTAGGCTTCTAGTTTTTCTATTTAAGCATGGTTTCACAATGTATTAAAAAAAAGTTTGATCAATATAATTTCTTTGTGAGAGTTTTCTCTTGATTCTTCTTAGAACTTTTCAGACTTATCAAGAATATTCTTGTGGTGTCTAAAACCTAGACTTATCACTCACTTTTCCTTCTTGTTCTTGAGTGTGGCGTCTAAACCATACATTTGGTTCTTTTCGAAGCACCAATTTGGGTTTTAGTTCTTATACCTAAGGTTCTCTTTGTGTCATAGAAAACGGGTCAAGGTTTCTTCTTCTTTAAAATCGATCCTTGGGTTCTTGAACCATCATTGTTATCAGGTTTCATCGCAAAGTGACGGTGAGGTTCATATCATTAATTACAATAAATAATTCATCGCATGGAGCATGACTTGTCTAATTCTGAAAAGATAAAGAAATATTAATTACAATAAATAAGGAACTTGTAATCCACCCAAAAGGCTCCTATTGGTTGTCCACTTCTAGGTTAGGATTGCTAAGGTATCTTGATTACTTTTCATCATTCAAAATGCCAAGTCATGCTCCATGCAGGCTGCCATGTTGGACTCCACATCATGTGCCTTGTAGGCTGCCATGTTGGATTTCACATCATGCTCCAGGTATGATGTCATGTTGGATGTCACACATCATGCTCCATGTGGGCTGCCATGTTGGACGCCATGTCATACTCCATGTAGCTTATGAAGTTGACAAGTCTAACTTCTTTTCCAGAATTAGACATCTCCACACTTGTTTGGGCCTCCACTTGCTCCACTAGCCCATTGAGTGCTTCAGCCATCCTCTTTACTCTAACTCTTGTGATTTGGCATCTTGGTACTTGACATAGATCCATTCTTTGAGGTTGTGCAACCAGATCCTCAGCATTCCCTCCTGCTTGAGAAGGATTTGTCGTCAAATCATCGCCTACATCAACTGGGAACAAGTTAGTTACATTAAATTTAGTATTTACATTGTACTCACCAGGAAGATCAAGCTTGTAGGCATTGTCATTGATTCTTGCAAGGACATGGAATGATCCATCCCCTCTGGTCAACGATTTTGTTTTCCTTTGTGTAGGAAACCTTTCATGTGCGTCCAAACCCAAACTTCAGGTTGTATAACAAACTTCGAACTCCCCTTATTGGCTTGCTTTGCATATTGCTCATTCTTACTTTCAATGTTAGCTCGGACCTTGGCATCTAAAACCCTTACTAGATCTTTCTGTTTCTTACCATCAAGATTAGCATGCTCATTAGTAGATAAATAATGAAGGATTAAATCCATAAACAATCTCAAAAGAAGAAGTAGAATGAAGAAACCTATTATATGCAAACATAAAATGTAAACACTTCTCCCATTGCCTTAAATTCTTTTGAATGATAACTACCATAAATTTTCCCATGAACGAACATAAGACATGATTGATCAACCTCATGAGTGTATTTCCTAGGGTATGCCCCTTGTACATGTGTAAGTATCTTTTGGTTTATACAATTTGTTTACAAAAAAAAAATGATGAGGATCATGTTGCATAACCTTAAAGGATGGATCCACTTCACGTGCAAAGAGGCCAAATCACAAAAACTAGAGAAAATATAATGGCTGAAGCACTTAATAGGAGTATGACGTGGAATATGACAGCCTGTGTGGAGCATGATGTGGCATCCAACATGACAGCCCACATGAACCATGACATGGCATCCAACATGGCAGCCGAAATGGAGCATGATGTGGTATCCAACATGGCAACCTACATGGAAAGACATCCTACATGGCATTACCCTTGGAACATGATGTGGCGTTCAATATGATAGTCCACATCGAGCATGACATGGCATTTTAAATGATGACAAGGCAATCGTAACCAAGAAGTGGACAGCCTAGGAGTCTTTTGGGTGGATTACAATTTCCTTATTTATTGCAATTTATATTTCTTTATCTTTTAAATTTAGTTTAGGTCATTTAAACACTATAGGACTCTTTAGGCTTCTAGTTTTTTATTTAAGCATAGTTTCACAGTGTATTAAAAAAACTGACCAATATAATGTTTTTGTGAGAGTTTTCTCTTTGATTTTTCTTAAAACTTTTTAGACTTATCAAGAATATTCTTGTGGCATCTAAAACCTAGACTTATCACTCACTTTTCCCTCTTGTTCTTGAGTGTGGCGTCTAAACCATACATTCGATTCTTTTCGAAGCATCAATTTGGGTCTTAGGTCTTATACCTAAGGTTCTCTTGTATCATAGAAAATGGGTCAGAGTTTCTTCTTCTTTAAAATTGATCATTGGGTTCTTGAATTATCATTGTTATCGAGTTTCATCGCAAAGCGACGGTGAGATTCATATCAGCATGGGCCACACTTACGAACGAATGTGATCTACACTGCCAGGTTAGAGATTAGGGTCAGTTAGTAGATTGGATGCTAGCTAATGCAAAAGGGAAGTCACTCAAAGGTGTCCTAGTTAAGCTAGCTTTTACTTCCTTCATCTATTATATATGGAGAGAAAAAATGCAAGGATTTTTTAAGGCAAAATCAGATATTCCAAGGTCGTAATTGAATCTATCTCACAATTAGTCTGATTTAGGCTTTGGGATTCGAAGTGTTTTGGCACTAATGATACTAATCTACTTTAAGTGGATAGATGGGGTCTTAACCCAAGCATTTTGTAAATCTTGGCTGTCTTAGAAAGTCTTTTTATCTAATTTCAGTAACTTACAGATTACTAGTTTAATTTACATGAAAATCTTAAGCTTTTGATTAGGCTCTAATATTGTGTTTCCTGGGATATGCCCCTTGTACATGTATAAGAAGTATCTTTTGGTTTATACAATTTGTGCCAAAAAAATATTCCAAAATATTATCCCAAACCTGTTTTTGGTGTCAAAAGTCAGTTCGAGTACATGCCATGCCCAAAATATCCAAGTTTAGCCAAGTTCTTCTATTTTGGGCCTAAACACGTCTCATTGGGTCTTTTTGACTCTACTTGGCACAAGAAGCACCTGAAATGAGCACAACACTCCAAATCCTCATTCCAAATGTGTTTTCGGTGTCAAAATTCAGTTCGAGTACATGTCATGCCCAAAGAGATACAAGTTTAGCCAAGTTCATCTAGTTTGAGCCTAAACATGTCAGATTGGGCCTTTGTGACTTCGTGTGGCACTAGAAGCACCTAAAACAACCACAACACTTTAAATTCTTTTCCCAAACATGTTTTGGGTGTCAAAAGTCAGTACGAGTACATGACAGACCCCAAATGAGCACAACACTCCAAAGGGCACCCTTTGGGGGATCTTTCTCAAAGGTTTGGTCCTAGGATTTATTTTGGTACAGGTTGGGATTGGACTACCAAGGTCAGCTCAGTGATCCAGAATGCAGCTTGGAACTGGCCTATTTCTAACTCCCATGAGCTTATCACAATTAGAGAGGTCCATCTTCCCCCTCCTAAAGAGTCCTCTTTGGACTCTTGGATTTGGACTCTTTCTCCCTCTGGCCTTTTCTCTGTGGGGCACACTTATAGAAAACTGGCTCCAGCTGGTGAAAAAGTGAGATGGGCTCCTCTTATTTGGTTTAAGAAGCATATTCCCAGATATAGCTTTATTACTTGGCTTGCTGTTCTTAATAGGCTTGCAACTACGGATAGATTGGCTGCTTGGACCTCCTCTCCTGGGTTTTCCAATGTTAGTAGTTGTGTACTTTGCTTGCATCCTTCAGAATCTTCTGAACACCTGTTTGTTTCTTGCCCTTATTCTAGCTTTATTTGGCACAATTTGGTTGGTTTGTGTGGCTTGGTGTCTTCTCCTAGAAACTGGAATCAACTTATCTCCTGGCTCCTTGTGAAAGTTAAGAAAGGTTACTTTTTGAGCCTTATGTTGAAGCTTATGTTCAGCTCGTTTGTCTATCATATCTGGAGAGAGAGAAATAATCGAGTCTTTGAGGGCAAAATGAGGGACAAGAAAGTGGTCTTGGCTTGCATTAGAAATGCCATTAAAGGTAGATTTTTGAGTCTTAAAGGATTTTCTGTGACTGAAGATAATAAAACCATTCAGCTTGCCTCGGGATTGAATGCCTCTATTTTTGACAATTAAGCTGGGTTCTTCTGTTTCTTTAGGCTGTTATCTCTTGTAATCTTCTGTTAGTGTTTGGGTGCCTCCAGCTTGTGTGTTGGCTGGTTCCTTTTTGTTTGTGTCTTTTTCCTAGGGTATGCCCCTTGTATATTTGTATGTTTCTTCTTCAGTTTATATAATTTTTTAATTTACCGAAAAAAAGACCCAAAAGATCTAAGTTTAGCCAAGTTCATTTAGTTTGGGCCTAACATATCCCATTGGTCTTTTAGACTCCTTATGGCTCTAGAAGCACCTTAAATGAATTCAACACTCCAATTGCTTATCCCAACCGTGTTTTGGTTGTCAAAAGTCAGCTCGAGTATATGTCATGCCCAAAAGATTCATGTTTATCCATGTTCATCTAGGTTAGGCCTAAACACGCCCATCGGGACTTTTTAACTCCATATGGCACTAGAAGCACCTAAAAGGTCCACAACTGATGCAATCTGGGAGTTGAAAATGGACGTGGGGCTGGGCATACACGCGGAAATGGAACTGAACTTGCACAAGATCCTTTATCACTCCCTGGTGGTCCAATTACAAGACTTAAAGCCCAAAATTTCAAGAAAGCACTTATTGGGCTGATTCAAGAGAATTAGAATGATTCTGGAAAAGTGAAGCCCAATGTGGGTCCAAATGAAAATCAAGGTTTTATCCATGTCATCCAGGTCATTGAAGAGTCTAATTAGGATACAAAAGCAATTGAAAAGGATAATGAACCTACAAAAACGTGTTCATCAAGATAAGGCCATGAAAGGGCATGAATTGGACTATTTTCATGGCTATTAAATAGGGGGATGAATTTAGCTTGGATTGGTTATGCATAAATACATTGTTCCTAGTCAATTAGTGATGCTTATTATTAGTAGTCAAAAAAGGCCTAAAAATGTGGGAACTTATTTACTTTAACGTTGGTGTTGTTTCAAAGCTAAAATTAATGCTTTTCCTATTCTTGGAGGGTTGTTCCAAGTATAAAACATGGTACTCACGAAATTTGTAACGAGGTTATGAATAGTGAAAACAATTTTATGTTATTGTGAGGTGTGTCCTCTTTGTTCTTGAAAGAACTCTTTGAGCTTATCAAGTTAGTCTTGTGGCGTTCAAATAACCAAACTTATCACCTTGATTCTTGAGTGATCCTAAGGTTTCTTGGTGTATCATTTCTGTCCTTCGTAGTCTTAGTTCTTATCTTGCTAGATAACGGGTTAAGGCTCAACAATCTTGTCTTTCACGTTCTTGAGGTTCTTGAACCATCATTGTTGGGTTTCATTGTAAATCGTCGCTGGGGTTCATATTATTTTGGTATTAGAGTTTTGGTTCTAAGGCAAGTCTGACTATCCTTTATCTTTATTTTTTTCTTATTTCTTTCTATATCAAACAAAAAGAAAATAAAAAAAATAAAAAAAGCAAAAAAAATGAGAGAAAAATAGGAAAAAAAGATGAGTCTACAAACAAAAAAAGCAATAAGAATTTTTTTGTTCCAATCCTGTTTCTCGTTTTCTCAACTCTTTTGACCCAAAAAAAATAGTTATCAAAATCCGTTACGGACTTGTGTGAATTTTGGGTAATTATTGAAACCATAGAAACCGTGTATTCCATTCCTTTTCTATCGCAATCAAATTTTTGACCCTTTGTGAGTTTTGGTTATTTCTCATTTTGAATTGCTGCTGGATATTTGGTTTCTTGAGTTTGATTAAGGGCTAAAGAGACAAAAAAGAGTGAAAAACTGCAATAGTGTGTGAGACCATAAGAGGGTAAAAGCCATTTAGAGTGAAAACACGAGAGTGAGTGTGTAATGCTTGAGTGAAACATGTGATGGAGTGTTTGTGAGGTTTCGAATCTTATTTCCAGATTCTAATATGTCCAATAATCAAGACGAAGATGTATTCGAGGAAGTTCAACAACAAGCCATTCTGAACCTTCAAATGCAAGCGATGTGGGGGGGCAGCAACATGAAATTCCCAATAGACAGTGAGGTGGGCGTGTTCGTTGGAATAATGCTGAGGAAGAAGCTGAATTGGAGGAGTTTGAAGAGCCATATATGAACCAGGGCAGGTTTGAGCGTGGTTATGGGAATAGAGAAGTTAGGATGGGTGGACCTAGGAGAGATAATGATCTAGGAAACATAAAGATCAAAATCCCATCGTTTCAAGGTAAAAATGATCTGGAAGCTTACTTGGAGTGGGAAACTAAAGTGGAGATGGTGTTTGATTGTCACAACTATTCAGAGATAAAGAAGATTAAGTTGGCAGCAATTGAATTCACCGATTATGCCATTGTTTGGTGGGACCAATTACAAAATAATAGAAGGATGAATAGAGAGCCACCCGTAGGCACTTGGGAGGTGATGAAATTGCTTATGAGGAGGCGTTTTGTACCAAGCCACTATTATAGGAGTTTGTTTCGAAAACTACAGAGGCTAACTCAAGGTTCCAAGAGTGTAGATGAATACTACAAGGAGATGGAGGTAGCTATGATCCGGGCAAATATGGAAGAGGACCGTGAAGCCACCATGACTAGGTTTTTGCATGGTTTAAATCGTGAAATTACGGATATAGTTGAGTTACAACACTGTGTTGAGTTGTCGGATATGGTGCATCAAGCCATAAAAGTGGAGGAACAACTCAAACGTAAAGGATTGGCTAGGAGAGGACAACTTGTGGCTTCCACTAGTACATGGAAGACAGCCCCCAAAAGGGATGACAGCAACAAAGCAAGTCAAAATTTGAACAATCTAAGAATGCCAAACCCACGACAAACACTTCTCTAGGTAACATCGAAACTTCTATTTCTAAAACTCATGATATTAAGTGTTTTAAATGCCACATAGCTAGCCAATGTGTAAACAAAAGGACGATGGTGATAAATGCCCAAGGTGAGCTTGAATCGGAGGATGAGGAGGAAGTAGTTGATGAAGTTCCACCTTTAGAAGATTTTGATGACGAGCAAAATGCTGTGGTTGGAGAATTATTGGTAGCAAGGTGAGTCCTCAACATGCAAGTTAATGAGGAAGAAAGTAACCAAAGGGAGAATTTGTTTCATACTCGGTGCTTTGTGAAAAACAAAGTTTGCAGCGTAATTATTGATGGGGGAAGTTGCACAAACGCGGCCAGCACTGATTTGGTGGAGAAGTTGTCCTTAACAACCTTAAAACACACTCGTCCTTATCGACTTCAATGACTGAATGAATGTGGCGAAATCAAGGTGACAAAGTAAGTGTTGGTAGCATTTTTCATTGGCAAATATGAGGATGAGGTGCTTTGTGATGTGGTTCCTATGCATGCATGTCATATATTGTTGGGGAGACTGTGCCAATATGATCGAAGGGCTACACATGATGGATTCACAAATAAGTTTTATTTTACTTTTGAAAAGAAACTTATTACTCTTGTTTCCATTAACTCCAAAATTGGTTATGGAGGATCAAGTAAAGTTCAAAAGATCAAATGAAAAGAAGAGAGAAAAAGAAAGAAAGGTTGAAATTGAGAGGAAAGAAAATGAGTGAAAAGAAACTAAGGGAAAAGAAAAAGAGAGCATTTCAGCCTTAGTGAGAGCAAGAGAGCAAAAATTCACTTATATTGCAAAAAAAGTGAGATCAAGAGAGCATTATTTTCACATCAATCCTTGATTGTACTTATGTACGAGGAGGCCTTTTTATGGCCATAGATAATGCTTATTTTACCTAACTTTGCTAAAACATTTGAAATTGAGTGTGATGCCTCAAGAATAGGTATTGGAGCTGTTTTGATGCAAGAAGGTCGTCCCGTGGCTTATTTTAGTGAAAAGTTGAGTGGGGCAGCTCTAAATTATCCAACTTATGATAAAGAGATGTACGCTTTGGTGAGGGCATTGGAAAATTGGCAGCATTATCTATGGCCAAAGGAGTTTGTGATTCACACGGATCATGAATCCTTGAAATATTTGGAAGGACAGCTAAAGTTGAACAAACGACATGCCAAGTGGGTAGAATTTATTGAAACATTTCCTTATGTGATCAAATATAGGCGAGGTAAAAAAAATGTGGTTGCTGACGCATTGTCCCGAATGTATGCCTTACTTTCAATTTTAGACACAAAATTGCTTGGTTTTGAATACATTAAGGATTTGTATGCACAAGATTCTGATTTTGGTAATGTGTTCAATGCATGTCAAAAAGTGGCAATTGATAAGTTTTATAGGCATAATGGATTTCTATTTAGGGAAAATAAATTGTGTGTGCCTGTGTTCTTTGCGTGAATTGCTTGTGAGAGAAGCTCATGGAGGAGGATTAATGGGCCATTTTGGAGTAGCTAAGACTTTTGGAGTTTTGCATGAACATTTCTTTTGGCCTCATATGAAGCGTGATGTGCAAAGAATCTGTGAAAACTCATATCTAAACAAGCTAAGTCTAAATTAAAACCTCATGGCTTGTACACTCCTTTGCCTATACCTAGTAAACCTTTGACTGATATTTCTATGGATTTTATTTTGGGTTTACCTAGAACTAAGAGGGGGAGAGATTCAATTTTTGTGGTGGTTGACAGGTTTTCTAAAATCGCACACACTTCATTGCATGTCATAAAACCGATGATGCATCATATATAGCTGATTTGTTCTTCAAAGAAATTGTTAGGTTACATGGCATGCCTAAGACCATTGTTTCTGATAGGGATGCAAAGTTTTTGAGTTACTTTTGGAAGACTTTGTGGGGAAAGTTTGGAACCAAATTATTGTTTTCTACTACTTGTCATCCACAAACTGATGGTCATACTGAAGTTGTGAATAGAACTTTGTCTTCTTTATTGCGTGCTATCATTCAAAAGAACTTGAGAGCGTGAGAAGATTGTTTGCCACATGTTGAATTTGCTTACAATAGAAGTGCACATTCAGCAACTAAGTTTTCACCGTTTGATATTGTTTATGGATTTAATCCTTTGTCTCATTTGGATTTAATTCCTTTACCTTTGAGTGAACGTGTAAATTTAAACGGGAAAAAAAGGCTGAATTTGTGAAGCAAATTCATGTGAAGGCACGGCTGAATATTGAAAGGAGGACTGAACAATATATCAATCAAGCCAATAAGGGATGCAAGAAGATAGTTTTCGAACTAGTAGATTGGGTTTGGTTGCACTTGAGAAAAGAGCGTTTTCCAGAGCAGTGACGTTCAAAACTCCTACCTCGGGGTGATGGACCATTTCAAATGGTGGTACATTCTTATATCTACTTGATGCTAAATTGCTAGGTTTTGAATACATTACGGATTAGTTTGGGTCTAAACACGTCCCATTGAGTCTTTTTTATTCCTTATGCCACTAGAAGAACCTTAAACGAGCACAACACTCCAAATGCTTTCAAAAGTTAATTAAAATACCTGCCATGCCCAAAAGATTCATGTTTAGCCAAGCTCATCTAGTTTCGGTCTAAACACGTTCCATTTGGTCTTTTTGACTCTGTATCACGCTACAAGCTCCTAAAATGATCACAACACTTTAAATTTTTTTCATAAACGTGTTTTGGGTGTCAAAAGTCAAATCGAATACCTAACTTGCCCGAAAGATCCAAGTTTAGCCAAGTTCATCAAGTTTGGGCCTAAACACGTCCCATTGGATTTTTGTGACTTTGTAAAGCACTAGAAGCACCAAAAACAACGACAACACTTCAAATTTTTAATCCAAACATGTTTTGGGTGTCAAAAGTCAGTTCGAGTACAAAGACATGCCCAAACGTTTCAAGTTTAGCCAAGTTCATTTAGTTTCAGCATCAACACGTCCGAATGGGTCTTTTTGATTCTGTATGGTACTAGAAGAACCTTAAACGACCACAACACTTCAAATTCTTATCCCAAATGTGTTTTGGTTTCAAAACTCAGTTCAAGTTCATGTCATGCCCAAAAGATTCATGCTTAGCCAAGTTGATCTAGTTTCGGTCTAAACACGTCCCATTGGGTCTTTTTTTTTCGGTAAAATAAAAAATTGTATAAACCGAAGAAGAAACAAACAAATATACAAGGGGCATACCCCAGGAAAAAGACACAAATAAAAAGGAACCAGCCAACACACAAGCTGGAGGCACCCAAACACTAACAGAAGATTACAAGTGATAACATCCTAAAGAAACAGAAGAACCAAGCTTAATTGTCAAAAATAGAGGCATTCAATCCCCAGGCAAGCTGAATGGTTTTGTTATCTTCAGTCTCTGAAAACCCATTAAGACTCAAAAATACCTTTAATGACATTTCTAATGCAAGCCAATACCACTTTCTTGTCCCTCATTTTGCCCTCAAAGACTCGATTATTTCTCTCTCTCCAGATATGATAGACAAACGAGCTGAACATAAGCTTCAACATAAGGCTCAAGAAGTAACCTTTCCTAGCTTTCACAAGGAGCCAGGAGATAAGTTGATTCCAGTTCCTAGGAGAAGACACCAAGCCACACAAACCAACCAAATTCTGCCAAATAAAGCTAGAATAAGGGCAAGAAGCAAACAGGTGTTCAGAAGATTCTGAAGGATGCAAGCAAAGAACACAGCTACTAACATTGGAAAACCCAGGAGAGGAGGTCCAAGCAGCCAATCTATCCGCAGTTGCAAGCCTATTAAGAACAGCAAGCCAAGTAATAAAGCTATATCTGGGAATATGCTTCTTAAACCAAATAAGAGGAGCCCATCTCACTTTTTCACTTGCTGGAGCCAGTTTCCTATAAGTGTGCCCCACAGAGAAAAGACCAGAGGGAGAAAGAGTCCAAATCCAAGAGTCCAAAGAGGACTCTTTAGGAGGGGGAAGATGGATCTCTCTAATAGTGATAAGCTCATGGGAGCTAGAAATAGGCCAGTTCCAAGCTGCATTCTGGATCACTGAGCTGACCTTGGTAGTCCAATCCCAACCTGTACCAAAATAAATCCTAGGACCAAACCTTTGAGAAAGAGCCCCCAAAGGGTGCCAAGGGTCCAATAGAAGAGAGATCTGCTCCCCATTTCCCACAAGAGCTTTGCAATACCCAGCAAACTTGTCTCTGATTTTCAGAATTTTCCTCCAACTCCAAGAAGGATTAGTGGCAAGCTTAACCAAGAAGATAGAGCTCTTCTTGATCAAGAAAAACTTGCACCAATCCTTCCAAAGGGAAGCTTTATCCAAAGAGACCAGGAACCAGAAATGCTTAGCCACAGCCACTTCATTAGCTAGAGAGAGATCTCTAAGGCCCAAACCTCCTTGGGACTTATCAAGGCACAAGTCACTCCAAGCCACTTTAGCACCAGAATGCTTTACAGCTGAAGCGTTCCACAAGTAATTCCTAATAACCACCTTAATCATATTTAAGATTTTCTTGGGAAGAATAAATAAGCCAGCCCAGTATTGAAAGATAGCATAGAGCACGGATTTAACCAACTGTAATCTTCCAGCATAAGAAAGGTAGTTAGACTCCCAAGACTTCACCCTAGTTAGACTCCCAAGACTTCACTCTCTTATCGTAAGCGTGCTTTGGGTGTCAAAAGTCAAATCGAGTACTTGACATGCTCGAAAGATCCAAGTTTAGCCAAGTTCATATAGTTGGGCCTAAACACACCCCATTAGGTCTTTGTGACTTCGTATGGCACTAGAAGCACCTAAAACAACCATAACACTTTAAATTCTTATCCCTAACATGTTTTGGGTTTCAAAAGTGAGTTCAAGTACATGACATACTCAAAAGATCAAAGTTTAGCCAAGTTCAATTAGTTTGGGTCTAAACACGTCCCATTGGGTCTTTTTGATTCCATATGGCACTAGAAGAAACTTAAACGACCACAACACTCCAAATTCTTATCCCAAACGTGTTTTGCTTTCAAAAGTCAGTTCAAGTATTTGCCATGCCCAAAAAGATTCATGTTTAGCCAAGTTCATATAGTTTCGGTGTAAACACGTTCCACTGGGTATTTTTGACTCCGTATGGCCCTAGAAGCGCCTAAAATGATCACAACACTTTAAATTATTACGTAAACATGTTTTGGGTGTATAAAGTCAAATTGAGTACCTGACATGCCCGAAAGATCCAAGTTTACCCATGTTCATCTAGTTTGGGCCTAAACACGCTCCATTGGGTCTTTATGCATTTGTATGGCACTAGAAGCACCTAAAATAACCACAACACTTCAAATTCTTATCTCAAACATGTTTTAGGTGTCAAAAGTCAGTTCGAGTACCTGCCATGCCCAAAAGATTCATGCTTAGCCAAGTCATTTAGTTTCGGTTTAAACACGTCCCATTCGGTCTTTTTGATTCCGTATGGTACTAGAAGAACCTTAAACGACCACAGCACTTCAAATTCTTAGCCTAAACGTGTTCTGGTTTCAAAAGTCAGCTCAATTACATGCCATGCCCAAAAAATTCATGTTTAGCCATGTTCGTCTAGTTTTGGTCTAAGCACGTCTCATTGGGTTGTTTTGACTCCGTATGGCACTTGAAGCACCTAAAACAATCACAACAATCCAAATTCTTATCGTAAATGTGTTTTGGGTGTCAAAAGTCAAATCAAGTACCTGACATGCTCGAAAGATCCAAGTCTATTAAAGTTCATCTAGTCTGGGCCTAAACATATCCCATTGAGTCTTTTTGACTCTGTATGACACTAGAGACACCTAAAACGTCAAGAACACTGAAAATGCTTATCTCAAATGTGTTTTGGGTTTCAAAAGTCAGTTCGAGTACAACCATGGCCAAAAAATCTAAGTTTAGCCATGTTCATTTAGTTTGGGCCTAAACACATCCTGATGGGTCTTTTTGACTATGTATGGCACTAGAAGCGCCTAAAACGTCCACAACATCCAAATTCTTACCCCAAATGTCTTTTGGGTATCAAAAGAAATGATAACCACGAGTCAAACCCAAGGGAGCCAAGTACACATTCCAAATGGGCCAATTACAAGGGCAAGATTATAGAAACTCAAAGAAAACCTTAATGGGAAAAATCAAGGAGTTTGGGCTGGTTCTGAAAAATTGAATGCAAATATGAGTCTAAATAATAATTAAGACTTTGTCCATGTAATCAAAGTAATTGTAAGGGCTAATTAGAAATTGGATTTAAATAATGTGTATTTAATATTTCAAATGTAATTTCAGTTTTATTTTTAGAGTTTTTATGGGGTTTATCTTAATTAGCAATTAAACTAAACTCAGGTGTCTTTCAATATTATGTGCTGGAACAAACCTCTATATAAAGAGGGTTTATCAATCCGTTCATCCATCACGAAATGTGGTGTCTTCGACATACCCTGACTTATCAATCCATTCTTCCATCCCGGATTGTGGCGTCTTCGAATAACTTTGGTTCTCTTCAACAAGTTTGAATTGGGTCGAGTATTTATCCTTCTTGGTTTGAAATCGATCCTAGGATTCTTGAGCCATCATTGCTATCGGGTTCCTAGGGCAGGTCTCCTAGTGGGTTCGTATCATTTGGTATCAGAGCTTTGACTCGTCAAGTCAAGTTTCCTTTCCATCCTCGGTTCGTCTTTCTTTTTAATCGTTGGGTCAAAGTCTTTTCTCTTAACAATCTGATTTTTAGCTTCTTGAGCAAGTTGTCCAAAAATATATCATTGTTGGGTTTCAAGGCTGATCGTTTGAGGTTCACATCATTTGGTATCGGGTTGCTCTTTGATTTCTAGAAATTGTGGTTCTTAAAATTATCATAACTTTTGATCCAGAATTCAAAACGACACATATTGCATATAAAAAAGAATGGAACTGCGATTCCTACAATCTGTTTGAGAACTTTGAAGCCAAATTCTATTGTTTTCATCCATCTTTGAGGTCATTAAATTTTCTGCGCCGTTTAGCCTAAAAATCTGATTTTCCATTGTTTAGCTATTATCTTATATCAATATCATATCTGTATATTTTCAATTCTGAATTTCAAGCTTCAAATCTGAATTTCCATTATTTTAGCTATCATATTATCATTATCTTCTCAAATCTTCTTAATATCTTATCTGTATCTTTTGAATTCTGTTTATCTTATTAGTATCTTCTTGATATCTTATCTGTATCTTATCAATATCTTATCTCTATCTTTTGAATTTAAATTTCCATCGGTATCCTTATCCTAAATTTGAATTTGAATTTTCTTCGTTTATCCTCCTTATATTTCTGTTATCCTTATCCTATTATGTTACTCTTATCTTTTT
This sequence comes from Datisca glomerata, assembly GCA_003255025.1. Classification (NCBI taxonomy): domain Eukaryota; kingdom Viridiplantae; phylum Streptophyta; class Magnoliopsida; order Cucurbitales; family Datiscaceae; genus Datisca; species Datisca glomerata. Next base: position 219,973 of record QANY01006193.1, read on the forward strand.
GTTACCCTTATTTATAATTTGAACTGGAATTCAATTTGAATTTGAATTTCCATCATTTTAGCACATGAATATCTTCCAAAAAAAACAAAAAAAAGAAAGAAAAAAAATTCTGGAGCTGCAACAAAGTTCTTTTGAGTGTAAAGAGATGATGATGGAAAAAGTTACAGCTTAGCTACATCCTAAAGGAGACGGTCCATTTCAAGTGAAGATCCATGGACGAATCCTTTTGAGGAGTGGGGGAATGATGAGAACCATGAATCAAACACAAGAGAGCCAATTACACATTCCAAATGGGCCAATTACAAGGGAAAGATACAGAAACTCAAAGAAAACTGAATGAGCTAATCAAGGAGTTTGGGCTGATTCTGGAAAATTGAATGCAAATATGAGTCCAAATGATAATCATGACTTTTCCCATGTCATCAAAGCAATTGTAAGGCATTAGCAATTAGATTAAAATTAGGTGTCTTTAATATTTCAAATGTAAATGGGCTTACCAAGGGGAACATTCCAAAGCCTTACCCAAATAGGGATCTTAGAGACCTTCTCCTTGCCAAATTTGACATTAGGCTGCCATTTTTGGAGAACAATGGGCTTACCAAGTAAGAACCAAGTTCCAGCTTTAAGAACATCATCTCTAGCTTCAATAGAGTCAAATTTGAAGGACTTGATTCTGTCCAATGAAGTTTCAGTGGCGAGGCACGTTTGGTTCTTAATCTCAATGATTGTTATTTCTTGCGGAAGGATTGGTGCTTCACCTTCTTAGTGAAAAAGAGCTCCATTTTATTACTCCTATTCCTTCTTCTCGCTCTTGGGTTCAGAGAAAGATAACGAAATTAAGGGATAAATTCTCTCCCTTTTGCAAAGTTACTATTGACAATGGGGAGTCTGTGAGGCTTCTTACTGATCAATGGCACCCTTTGAGGGTTCTCATTAACAAATTTGGCCCAAGGCTTCTCTCGGGTATAGGGTGGGACATTGACTCTAGAGTGAGTAAGGTGATCCGAAATGGGTGCCGGAATTGGCCCTCTTCAAACACTTTTGAGCTTATGGAGATTAGAGATACCCCTCTCCCCTCTCCCAAAGGTCTAGTGAGGGATTCTTGGGCTTGGACCACTAGCAAGAAAGGGCTTTCTCTGTTAAAGATACCTATAAAGCCCTTGCTCCAGATAGGAAGTGTGTGAGATGGGCTAAGCTGATTTGGTTCAATCACCATGTGCCTAGGTTGTTAGCTCCATTCTGAAGCTTCTGTTCACAGCCTTTATCTACCATATTTGGAGGGAGACTAACCTCAGAATCTTCCAGGGAAAAATCAGGGATAATACTGTTTGATCAAGGTTATCTCGGGCTCCATTAGGGATAGGCTTTGCTTGGTTAGGGGTGTCCTTGCCTCAGAGTTGAACCTGTCTCTCCAAGCTGCTTAGGATCTCAACCTTTTGATTTTTGAGCCTCCTTAGGGGATGAGTATGTTAATTTGTTTCTTTGTGTTGAGCAGTTTGGTTTGTTTTTGTAATACGTTCAGATTTAGTTGGCTTATTTGTTTGGGTTTTGATTTGTTTTGGCATTAGCTAGCTAGGCTTATCTCTTTTTTCGCTTTGTAGCTTTGTATATCCTGGGGTATGCCCATCCTATATTTGTTTGTATTTTTTGGGTTAATTTATTTTTTTGCTTGCCAGAAAAAAGGTGTTTTGGGTGTCAAAACCTGTTCGATAACATGCCTTGCCCAAAAAATCCAAGTTTAGCCTAGTTCTTCAAGTTTTGGCCTAAATACACCCCGTTGGGTCTTTTGACTCTATATGGATTGAAGCACTTAAGACGACCACAACATTCTAAATTCTTATATCAAACATGTGTTGGGTATCAAAAGTCAGTTCGAGTAGACGACATGCCCAAAAGATCCATGTTTAGCCAAGTTCATTTAGTTTGGGTCTAAACACGTCCCATTGAGTCTTTTGTTTCGTCTGGCACTAGAAGAACGTATAACGACCACACACTCCAAATTCTTATCCCAAAACGTGTTTTGCTTCCAAAAGTAGTTCAATTGCCTCCCATGCCCAAAAGAGTCATCTAGTTTTGGTCTAGACAAGTCCCATTAGGTCTTTTTGACTCCGTATGGCACTAGAAGCACCTAAAATGGTCACAACTCTCCAAATTCTTATCGTAAAAGTTTTTTGGGAGTCAAAAGTCAAATCGAGTACCTGACATGCCTGAAAGATCCGAGTTTAGCGATGTTCATATAGTTGGGCCTAAACACAACCCATTGCACCTTTGTGACTTCGTATGGCACTAGAAGCAACCAAAACAACCACAACACTTCAAATTATTATACCAAACACGTTTTGGGTGCCAATAGTCTATTTGAGTACATCATGCCCAAAATATCCAAGTTTAGCCAAGTTCATTTAGTTTGGGTCTTAACTTGTACTATTGGGTCTTTTTGATTCTATATGGCACTAGAGGAACTTTAAACAACCACAACACTCCAAATTCTTATCCCAGATGTGTTTTATTTTTAAAAGTCAGTTCAAGTACATGTCATGCCCAAAAGATTCATGTTTAGCCGAGTTTGTCTAGTTTCAGTCTAAACACATTCTATTGGGTCTTTTTGACTCTGTATGGCCCTAGAAGCGCCTAAAAAATGATCACAACACTTTAAATTCTTATCATAAACGTGCTTTTGGTGTCAAAAGTCAAATCGACTACCTGCCATGCCCGAGAGGTCCAAGTTTAGCACCATGTTCTTCTAGTTTGGACCTAAACACATCCTAGGTCCTTGTGACTTCGTAAAGCACTAGAAGCACCTAAAACAACCACAACACTTCAAATTCTTATCGCAAAAATGTTTTGGGTGTCAAAAGTCTGTTCGAGTACATGACATGAGCAAAAGATCCATGTTTAGACAAGTTCATTTAGTTTGGACCTAAACATGTCCCATTAGGTCTTTTTGATTCCGTATGGTACTAGAATAACCTTAACGACCACAACACATTCAAATTCTTATTCCAAACGTGTTTTGGTATCAAAAGTGAATTCAAGTGCATGTCATGCCCAAAAGATTCATGTTTGTCCAGGTTCATCTAGTTTCATTCTAAACATGTCCCATTGGGTCTTTTTGACTCCGTCTGGAACTAGAAGCGCCTAAAACAATCACAACACTCCAAATTCTTATCATAATCGTGTTTTGGGTCTCAAAAGTCAAATCGAGTACCTGACATGCTCGAAAGATCCAAGTTTAGCCAAGTTCATATAGTTGGGCCTTAACACGTCTCATTGGGTCTTTGTGACTTGATATGGTACGAGAAACACCTAAAACAACCACAACAATTCAAATTCTTATCCCAAACATGTTTTGGGTGTGAAAAAGTCAGTTCGAGTACATGACATGCCCAAAAGATCCAAGTTTAGCCAAGTTAATTTAGTTTGGGTCTAAACACGTCGCATTAGGTCTTTTTGATTTCGTATGGCACTAGAAGAACCTTATAGGACCACAACACTCCAAATTCGTATCCCAAACATGTTTTTCTTTCAAAAGTCAATTCAAGTACCTACAATGTCCGAAAGATTCATGTTTAGTCAAGTTCATCTAGTTTCCATCTAAACACATTCCGTTTGGTCTTTTTGACTCCGTATGGCCCTAGAAGCGTCTAAAATGATCACAATACTTTAGATGCTTATCGTAAACGTGTTTTGGGTGTCAAAAGTCAAATCGAATATCTGACATACCCGAAAGATCCATGTTTAGCCAAGTTCATTTAGTTTGGGCCTAAACACATCCCATTTTGTCTTTTTGATTCCGTATGGTACTAGAAGAACCTTAAAGGACCACAACACTTCAAAATCTTATCCTAAACATGTTTTGGTTTCAAAAATCAGTCCAAAGTCAAATCGAGTATCTGACATACCCGAAAGATCCAAGTTTAGCCAAGTTCATTTAGTTTGGGCCTAAACACGTCCCATTTTGTCTTTTGATTCCGTATGGTACTAGAATAACCTTAAAGGACCACAACACTACAAATTCTTATCCTAAACATGTTTTGGTTCAAAAATCAGTCCAAGTACATGCCATGCCCAAAAGATTCATGTTTAGCCAAATTCATCTTGTTTCGGTCTAAACATGTCCCATTGGGTCTTTTTGACTCTGAATGGCACCAGAAGTGCCTAAAACAATCACAACACTCCAAATTCTTATCGTATACGTGTTTTGGGTGTCAAAAGTCAAATCGAGTACCTGACAAGCTCGATAGATCCAAGTTTAGCCAAGTTCATCTAGTTTAGGCCTAAACACATCCCATTGGGTCTTTTGATTCCGTATAGCACTAGAAGAACCTTAATGATGGGGATCAAGATGCTGTTTCCAAAGACTCACAAGATCCATTACAAGGAATGGCGGTCCAATGACTCGAGCTAGAACAAAAAGGTTGAAATAGGCTTTACAAGTCAAAATCATGGGCGTGCATGACAAAGAGGCTGTTCTGGAAGATCCCAAGGCGTTACCGAGGATAATCACTTATCTTTATGCGCAAGGCTTGGATTTGGAAGAACAAGGATTAGAATCCATGACATGAGGCCCGATTCACTGTTTATTTGTTTTGTGGGTTTTAAGTTTAAATAGAGTTTTTTAAGTTGTTTGTTTGGTCTTGGACTTTGGACTCATTTTGGTTTTGGGTTTATTTTATTTATTTTATGCTTATTTCGTTTTATGGTCTTTATATAAAGGCTCATATGATGTAAAATCAGACACTTTTTAGTCATTAATATTATTCAGCAAGCTTTTTGCTTTGCGTTCTTGTGTTCTTGGTAGAGTACATAATTTTGACTTATCAAGGGAGCGATCAACCTTGTGGCGTCTCAAGATTGGGGTTTTATGGACTTAGTTTTCCTTAGTATTCTAATCTGATCAACTTCGACTTGTTCCTAGCTTCCCTTTCACTTTTTGTTCATTGATCCAAGGGTTCCTAGGGCAGGTCCCCTAGTAGGTTCTTTATCAATTGGTATCAAAGCATTGGTTTCTGAAAACATGTTATCTATCATCTTCGTTCTTTATCTTTGTGTTTGTGTTTTCCCCTCCTTTCTACTTCTTGTCTTAGTATCGAGTCTTATCGTGCCTACGTCAGTCAAGAAAAAAAACGCAAAACAAAAAAAATAGTCTTTTACGTGTGATTTTGTTGGCTAATCTTAAAACAGCCATAACTTTTGATCCAGGAGTCGAAACGTGCATTATTGCATATCAAATCGAACTGGTTTTCTGCCCCACGAAATTGTTTCGAATCTTAAAGCCAAATTCCTTAGTTTTCATCTGTTTCCAAGCACTTTAATTTTCTGCGTAGTTTTACTAAAAATTTAGAATTTCAAACTTCAAATTTCAAATTTTAAACTTCGATTTCGAAATTTCCATTATTTTATCACATCTTATCTCTATCATATGACGTCTTATCTCTATCTTATCATCTTATCATCTCATCTTATCATCTTATCATCATATCATCTCATCCGATCATCTGATCATATTATCATATTACCATATCTTATATCATTTACATTCTGTTATCCTTATATGTTTGTCTCATCCTTTTCTATTATCCTTATCCTCATCTTTAATTCAAATTTGAATTTGAATTTACATTTTTTTTCACTAGCTATTTATCTTAAAAAAACGAAAAAAAGAGAGAAAAAAGGAAAAAAAGAAAGAAAGAAGATTGTTGGAGATAGAAGGTTGCTTTGTTTTCCTTGCTTCTTCATTCATCAATTTAGTATTCTAGAGGATTCTTTCACATGCCTTTTGCTTCCTTTTGAAGTTTTCTTATTTTCTTGGCTCCTTAACGTTAATTTCTTTTCTTTCTCTATTCCTGTTTGCTTAAACTAAATTTTTAAATTCTGATTTTTTTGAGATTTGTCACCATCTAACATTTTCTCCTTAAGATTTTTTGATTTTTCATTCTCTTAAGAACATAAGGCTTGAGTGGTAAAAGGCAAGATGTGAGATCATCTTTGAAAAAAAACGCCAAAATAGAGTGATACACGAGTAAAACGGGTGAATCTGATTTGAGTGTAGACACGTGAGGGAGTGTATGAGGAACAACAATCCTTTTTATATATATTTTTTCAGATTGTCAACATGAGTAGCGATGGAGAACCACAAGACATCGACATGAAGGTGTTTATAGAGGTTGTTAATGATCAATTTAAGTTGCTGAATGCGAGATTTGATCATTTGCAATCCTCTACTGGTTCTAAATCCAATACAAGACGTGTGTTTGAGGAAAAGGATGAGGAATATTCTGATTATGAAAGTTCTGGTTCAAGGAGGAAAAGGGGGAATTGAGAAAAGAACAATAACAATCTTGGAAGTATTAAAAGGCCGATTTCTATGTTCCAAGGGAAGAATGATCTAGAGTTGTATTTGGAGTGGGAGAGAAAAGTCTAACATGTGTTTGACTGTCATAATTATTCAGAGGAGAAGAAAATCAAATTGGCAGTCGTGGAGTTTGCCGATTATGCGAGTATTTGGTGGGATCAATTGATGCTAAGTAGGAAGAGGAATGGGGAGAGGGTTATTCGAACTTGGGAGGACATGAAAGTGGTGATGTGAAAGAGATTTATTCCTTGTCACTACTATAGAAACTTACAAAGAAAATTGCAAGGTCTGGTTCAAGGTTCAATGAGTGTGGAAGATTATTACAAAGAGATGGAGATGACAATGATAAGGGTGAATGTTGACGAAGACCGAGAGGCTATAATGGCTCAATTTATTGGAGGTTTAAATAAGAAAATCACTGATGTGGTGGATTTGCATCACTATGTGGAGATGGAGGAGTTGCTGCATAAAGCCATTAAAGTGGAGAAGTAACTCAAATCAAAGGGAATCTGATCTGGTTCATCTTCTAATTTTTCATGAAAGTCGAATTGGGGAGATTAAAAAAACTCAAAATCAAGAGAAGAAGCCAAGCCAAAGGAGTCGGTTGCTGTTGTTAAAGGTAAAACCGAAATTAAATCTTCTTCTAAATTATGAGATATTAAATGCTTTAGGTGCCAAGACTTTGGACATATTTCTTCTCAATGCCCAAACAAAAGAGTAATGATTGTAATGGAGAATGGTGAGATCAAAAGTGATAGTTCAAGTGAGGATGAGACGCCACCATTAGAGGACTGTTCTGATGTTGAAATTGAAGGACCGGTTAAAGTTGATTTGAAAGTTTCTAGGAGAGAACCAAGCATACAACCTAAGGATGTTGGTGATGAAGAGCAATAAGAAAAATTTTTTCACACTAGATGCTTAATCAGAGACAAGGTATGTACAATGATTATTGATAATGGAAGTTGTACTAATGTTGCTAGTGCGTTGTTGGTGGATAAGGTGAAATTGAATGTCTTGAGCCATCCTTGACCTTACAAGTTGCAGTGGCTGAATGAATGTCGAGAAGTGAAGTGGTTTCCTTTTCAATTAGAAAATATGTGGACGAGGTTCTTTCTTATGTGACACCGATGCATGCTGGCCGTATCTTACTTGGTCGACCATGGCAATTTGATAGGAAGGCTTCATATGATGGATACAAAAATCATTATTGCTTCACATTTAATAACTGATTTTTTGTATTAACCCCTCTCACCTTTGCAAGCTTAAGAAGATTAGGTTAGGATAGAAAATCAGTGCAAAAAAGAGAGAAAAACAGATTTGTGATCAAGAGGGAAAGAAAAAGAGAGAGAGTGAGAGTGAGGTCGAGGGAAAAAAGTTCAAACAAAGAGTGAGGCCGAGAGAAAAAGTGTACAAAAAGGAGAGAAAGACAAGAGAGTGAGTGCTTTTGCTGGAAAAGTGAGGTTAAGAGTGTTCTTATTACGAGGCAACAACTATTTGTAGCCTTACGGGGCAACAACTCAAGTTTTTTGAGTTTTGGTTTGAAAGAGAAGGGTTTTGGCAGCTTTTGGACAGAGTTTGGGGGGCTGAGATTTCAGGGACAGCAATGTTTAGGCTCTGTAAGAAGCTTAAGGCACTCAAAGGTGAACTGAGGAGGTTCAACCAAAGATTTTGCAGTGATCTTCCTTCTAGAGTTAAATTGGCTGAAGCACACATGGAGTCAATTCAAAACTTGTTGGGAAATGACCCTTTAAATGCATTGTTACAGGCTCAGGAGAGAGATGCATGCTCCAAATTCTTTGAGCTTAGACATGCTGAAAAGAGCTTCTACAGGTAGAAGTCAAGAGTACAGTGGCTTCAATTGGGTGATCAGAACACTTCTTTCTTTTTTCAAAGTATGAAAAAGAATAGATTCAAAACCAGGATTACACAACTAGATTACTACAAAAATCTCTTGGGTACACCAAATGAAGAAATGGGAGTCAATTGGAGCATACTTGATTGTGCTTTGCCAAGAAAGCTTGAACCTGATCAGACTGTACATTTGGCTCTTCCCATTGAATAAAATGAGGTCAAGCAAGCTATTTTCAGTATGGGAAGTGGCAAAGCTCCTGGACCAGATGGTTTTTCAGCTGGGTTCTTTAAGAAAGCATGGCATGTGGTGGGTGGGGATGTAACCAAAGCTGTTTTGGAGTTCTTTACTACAGGTAACCTCCTAAAAGAGGTTAACTCAACTGCAATCACCTTAATACCAAAGGTCCCTAATCCCACTAGTATTGCGGACTTTAGACCTATCTCTTGCTGCAATGTAGTCTACAAGTGCATCACAAAAATACTTGCTGAAAGACTCAAGCTTGTATTACCCAACATCGTAAGTCAAAACCAAAGTGTTTTTATCCCAGGAAGGAGAATGGCTGACAATATTTTTCTCTCCCAAGAATTACTTAGAAGCTACCATAGATCACTTGGTTTGCCAAGGTGTGCTCTCAAGGTGGACCTTAAGAAAGCCTATGATAGTGTGAACTGGTCACTAATAGGTAAAGCTTTTTAATGCCTTGACTTCCCAAAAGTTTTCATTTCTTGGGTCATGGAGTTCCTTTCTTCTCCCTCATACTCATTGAATATAAATGGTGAGGTGCATGGTTACTTTAGGGGTGCTAAAGGAATTAGACAAGGGGATCCAATCTCTCCTTACATCTTTGTCATCATCATGGAGGTCTTGACAGGGATCTTGAGCTTTGCAGCCAAACACTCAGAGTTCCAGTTCCATTGGAGGTGCAAAGAGCTTAACTTAGTCAATCTGTGCTTTGCTGATGACCTACTCTTATTCTGTAAAGGAGACAAAAACAGCGTGCATGTGCTTAAGGAAGCTTTGGCCATTTTCCAAGAGCTATCAGGGCTTCAACCAAATATTTCAAAGAGTCAATTGTTCTTATCAGGGGTGAGCCCAGAGATGTCTTCTATCATTCATGCTGAAGTGGGTTTTACAGAAGGGTCTCTTCCAGTTAGATATCTTGGTGTCCCACTCATTACAACCAAGCTTACCAAATCAGATTGTCAAGGTTTGGTTGACCACTATGAGAATCAGTTCTTGGGAATCAAAGTTTTTGTCTTATGCTGGAAGACTCCAACTTATCAAGACTGTCTTATGGCTATGGTCAACTTTTGAAGTGGTCTCTTCATTCTCCCTAAAAAAGTGGTGAAGACAATCCAATGCTTGGTAAGAAATTTTCTATGGAATGGCCAAGATACTAAAGCATCTAGGGCCAAGGTAGCTTGGGCAGACCTATGTTTTGACAAGGTACAAGGTGGGTTGGGCCTTAGGGATTTGGTTCTAGCTAATGAAGTTGCTATAGCCAAACACTTATGGTTCTTGCTACTCCCTTCTAGAAGATCACTTTGGAAAGATTGGTGTCAAACATACCTAATCAAAAAGAGTTCAATTTTCTTGGTTTCCATTCCTTCTAACCAAACTTGGGTTTGGAGAAAGCTTCTCAAGCTCAGGAGCAAGTTTCTGCCCTTTTGCTCTATAACTATTGGAGATGGTACTACTGTGAAGCTTCTTACAGATAATTGGCATCCTCTAGGTGTCCTTTGGGCCAGATTTGGGCAAAGACTTTTGTCAAGAACTTCTTGGACTATGGACTCTATGGTGAGTGTTGTCATTCAAGACAATCAATGGCATTGGCCAACTTCAAACACCATTGAGTTTCTTGAGAGTAGAAGTTTTCCAATTCCTCCTCCCCAAGCTCAACGACAAGATGTTTGGAAATGGAGTTCAAGTTAGAATGGAGATATCTCCCTAAGTCTAACCTATAAGGCACTGTCCCCTACAAGACAATCGGTTAAGTGGGCAAAGGTGTATGGTTTTCTAAACACATCCCAAGGTGCAGCTTTATCTCTTGGTTGGCTTTGAGAAACAAAATTTTTTTTCCGGTAAATTAAAAAATTGTATAAACCGAAGAAGAAACATACAAATATACAAGGGACATACCCCAGGAAAAAGACACAAACAAAACGGAACCAGCCAACACACAAGCTGGAGGCACCCAAACACTAACAGAAGATTACAAGAGATAACAGCCTAAAGAAACAGAAGAACCAAGCTTAATTGTCAAAAATAGAAGCATTCCATCCCCAGGCAAGCTGAATGGTTTTGTTATCTTCAGTCACAGAAAATCCTTTAAGACTCAAAAATCTAACTTTAATGGCATTTCTAATGCAAGCCAAGACCACTTTCTTGTCCCTCATTTTGCCCTCAAAGACTCGATTATTTCTCTCTCTCCAGATATGATAGACAAACGAGCTGAACATAAGCTTCAACATAAGGCTCAAGAAGTAACCTTTCCTAGCTTTCACAAGGAGCCAGGAGATAAGTTGATTCCAGTTCCTAGGAGAAGACACCAAGCCACACAAACCAACCAAATTCTGCCAAATAAAGCTAGAATAAGGGCAAGAAACAAACAGGTGTTCAGAGGATTCTGAAGGATGCAAGCAAAGAACACAACTACTAACATTGGAAAACCCAGGAGAGGAGGTCCAAGCAGCCAATCTATCCGCAGTTGCAAGCCTATTAAGAACAGCAAGCCAAGTAATAAAGCTATATCTGGGAATATGCTTCTTAAACCAAATAAGAGGAGCCCATCTCACTTTTTCACCAGCTGGAGCCAGTTTCCTATAAGTGTGCCCCACAGAGAAAAGACCAGAGGGAGAAAGAGTCCAAATCCAAGAGTCCAAAGAGGACTCTTTAGGAGGGGGAAGATGGATCTCTCTAATAGTGATAAGCTCATGGGAGCTAGAAATAGGCCAGTTCCAAGCTGCATTCTGGATCACTGAGCTGACCTTGGTAGTCCAATCCCAACCTGTACCAAAATAAATCCTAGGACCAAACCTTTGAGAAAGAGCCCCCAAAGGGTGCCAAGGGTCCAAAAGAAGAGAGATCTGCTCACCATTTCCCACAAGAGCTTTGCAATACCCAGCAAACTTGTCTCTGATTTTCAGAATTTTCCTCCAACTCCAAGAAGGATTAGTGGCAAGCTTAACCAAGAAGATAGAGCTCTTCTTGATCAAGAAAAACTTGCACCAATCCTTCCAAAGGGAAGCTTTATCCAAAGAGACCAGGAACCAGAAATGCTTAGCCACAGCCACTTCATTAGCTAGAGAGAGATCTCTAAGGTCCAAACCTCCTTGGGACTTATCAAGGCACAAGTCACTCCAAGCCACTTTAGCACCAGAATGCTTTACAGCTGATGCGTTCCACAAGTAATTCCTAATAACCACCTGAATCATATTTAAGATCTTCTTGGGAAGAATAAATAAGCCAGCCCAGTATTGAAAAATAGCATAGAACACGGATTTAACCAACTGTAATCTTCCAGCATAAGAAAGGTAGTTAGACTCCCAAGACTTCACCCTAGCTGTGATATGGTCTACTAGGGTGATACAATCTATTTCTCTAAGCTTTGAGGAAATCAAAGGAACCCCCAAGTATCTCATAGGAAGCTCCTCAATGCTGAAATTGCACAAGTCCAGAATTGCTTGAGAAGTTGATGGATGGACCCCAGACATGAAAATCTGACTTTTTTGTAGATTAGGTTGAAGACCAGACATGGCCTCAAACAAGTTTAAGCTCTCCATAATAAGTTGAACAGAAGTAATATCACCCATACAGATGATAAAGAGATCATCAGCAAAGCATAAGTTAACAATACCAAGCTCCTTACACCTCCAGTGATAGCCAAAGTTCGCTTTATGAGAAGCATGCTTGAGAATACCAGATAGAACCTCCATAACCAACACAAACAGATAGGGAGAGATAGGATCACCCTGTCTAAGCCCTTTAGCACCAGAGAAGTAGCCAGTCAACTCACCATTGACCACAATAGAGAAAGAAGGAGAGGAGATACACTCCATCACATAGTCAGAGAAATGATCAGGAAACCCCAAGCAGTCAAAGATTCTCCCGATACTCTCCCAATTCAAGCTATCATAAGCCTTTTTTATATCAACCTTGAAAGCACATCTGGGACTATTAGAAGGCCTATGGTAACCTCTAACCAGCTCTTGAGATAAGAGGATGTTGTCAGCAATTCTCCTCCCTGGCATAAAAGCAGTCTGGTTGCTACTAATAAGATCAGGGAGCACTCTTTTAAGTCTATCAGCAAGCATTTTCGAAATACATTTATAAACAACATTACAACAAGATATAGGCCTAAAGACCTTAGGTATAAGAGCAATGGCAGTAGAGTTAACCTATTTCAATAATGATTGGGAGCTAAAAAACCTCCAAAATAGCCTTAGTAACATCTTTGCCCACAATATGCCAACATCTTTTGAAGAAACCAGCAGAGAAGCCATATGGACCAGGGGCTTTACTACTCCCCAAACTAAACATAGTTGTGTGAACGTCTTCCTCTGTATAAGGGTGGTTGAGGATAGCTAAGTGAGCTTGAGAGAGCTTGTTAGGGAGAATCTGAGAGAGGACACTCCAATCCACCTCCTGATCAATGTGAGAAGTCCCAAGAAGATTCCCATAATAAGAAAGAATTTGATCTTTGATAGCCAGGTCATCAGTAATAAGGTCACCCTGCTAATGCAACAGGGAAGTCACTCAAAGGAGTCCTAGTTAAGCTAGCTTTTACTTCCTTCATCTATTATATATGGAGAGAAAGAAATGCAAGGATTTTTGAAGGCAAAATCAGAGATTCCAAGATCCTAACTGAAGCTATTTCACAATTAGTCAGATTAAGGCTTTGGGATTCGAAGTGTTTTGGCACTAATGATACTAATCTACGTTTAGTGGATAGATGGGGTCTTAACCCAATCATTTTGTAAACCTTGGCTGTCTTATGAAGCATTGATATCTAATTTCAGTACTTTACATATTACCAGTTTAATTTGCGTGCAGATCTTAAGCCTCTAATCAGGCTCTAATTTTGTACTTCCTGGGGTATGCCCCTTGTACATGTATAAGTATCTTTTGGTTTATACAATTTGTTTACCCAAAAAAAAAAAGGTCACCCTGCTCATGAACCAACTGATTAATTTTATATTCGACTCTATTCTTCTTTAGTTTCTGAAAAAAGAAAGAGGAATTCTGATCACCCAAGGCAAGCCATTCAACTCTGCTGTTTTGCCTTAGAAAATCTTCTTCTGCATTCCTGAGCTTAGTGAAACCAGCGAATCTAATTTTCTCCTCCTCTTGAAGAGAGATGATACTAGGAGAGGCAATAAGGTCAGCTTGCACTTTAGAGAGGGCTTCTGTAGCCATAAGAGCCCTTTTAGAAATATCTGAGCAAAAAGAGGCATTAAATTTCTTAAAAGCAAATTTAACAGATTTAAGCTTTTTATAGAGACAAAACATGGCTGTACCAAACACTTCAATCTCCCAAGCATCTTTAAGAGCAGCCCAGAAGCCTTCAAAATCCATCCAAAAATCAAAGAACTTAAAAGAAGGCTTAGGCCTAGCTGAGTTAGCCCTAAGCTGAATAATAATAGGAGAGTGATCAGAGATACCCGGGTGTGAAAATGGCAAGAAGTAGCAGGAAACAACATAGCCCAATCACCGTTAACCAGGGCTCTATCGAGCTTGCGCATCTTGCTACCCTCACCAACTTGACCATTCCACCAGGTGAATTGACAGCCACTATAAGGGAGGTCGAGAACCTTCAAATGATCAAGACAAGAAGCAAAGTCAATTGAGCTATCATTCCACTTGAAATCACCACCACAATGCTCAATAGGCTTCAAAATAGCATTAAAGTCACCAAGAATTAGCCAAGGCTTCCCCTGACTTAATGTCTTATGAGAGCCAAGCTTTTCCCACAAAGGCTTCCTGGAGATAGCATCATTGGCTGCATACACCACAGAGACAAAGAAATCTGTCTTTTCATGGAGAATGGTTAGCTTACAAAACATAGCTTGATCAAAGGCATCAATTAGAAGAACATCCAAAATCTTGGGATCCCAAGCTAAAACAATTCTACCTTTGCTAGTAGGAGAATGGTTAGCAAAGGTAGCCCAATTGGGAAAAATAGATCTAGAAAGTCCAGCAAAATTATTACACTTGATCTTAGTCTCAACTAAAGCACAAAAAGATAATTTAAAGTCTTTACAAAGTTTCCTAACTTCAGCTTGCTTTAGAAGGCCATTAAGCTCTATTATATTCCAAGAAGCTAAATTAATCATAAAAAGGGGGGAGAGAGTCACCATTCTCAGGGGGAGCCTGAGTAACTTGATCAGCCAATAAGGAAGAGCCTTCAGCCTTTCGCTTCTTTTTCAACCTCTTCAAAGCTAATTTAGAGAGCTTGGGAGAAGGACCAGGTTGGATAGTGATATTGACAATTGAGGAAGCTTTGGGGGGAGCCAAACTCAATGTAGAGTCAGAAGAGGCTTGAGGCTCATTTTTATCCTCACAAGGCTCAATGAGACCCTTACCCTTCCTTTTGCTAACCACCTGAGTCCATTCATTGTCTTGGTCTTCCACATGGATGGTATTAAGAGGAAAGGGAGGAGAGATTTCACCCTTTGGCTCCTCATAAACCATAAGCTCCCTATTATCTTGGGGAGAAGAATCTTTGCTAGCGGTTTCTTCCTCACTAGCTAGATTATTCTTAGGGGCCACTTTGGCATCACAATCATGACCAAAGAGGCAACATTTAGCACGTCACTTAGGTAGACACTCATACTCCACCTCCACCACCACTGGATCCCATCCGTCAAGGCCAAGGTTAATGGTGAAAAACTTAATCAAATCAGAGGAGGCTAAAATTTTCACACAAACTCTAGCATAATCATGTCTATAAGCAGAGGCAGTAGCATTGTCAGAGTGAGAAGAGATACCCACAGCACTAGCAATGTGACTTAGAGCTTCTTCAGTCCATAATTCAATTGGAACATTCCACAATTTAACCCAAATTGGAAGGGTTGAAAGTTTCTCCTTTGAGAATTTAACATTTGGCTGCCACTCTTGAAGCACAACAGGCCTACCTAAGAGGTGCCAAGGTCCCTCTTCTAAGACTGAGTTTCTATCCTCCACAGAGCCAAATTTGAAATTGAAAAGGCCTATGGCAGCCGAGACCTCCTGAATTCCTCTTTTAGCCCAAAGTTGCAAAGTAATTTTCTTAACTAAGTGTAATGGAGCTTCCCTTCCAACAAAGTAGCCAACAAGGCAGCCTTCCCACCTAGAAAAATTCTCTTTAGTAATATAATCAGGAAGCTTAACTGTGACATTACCATTTTGCATAAAGGAAGAGCTCACATAACCTAAGCTTAGCTTCTTTTTCAGGTTACCTTTAACCTTTTCAGCCCATGAACCAGCTGCTTTCTCATGAGCAACACTCTTATTAGCTAGAAGGTCTTTATAAACTCTATTCTCATGCAGCTTTTTAGAAGAAGAAGTTAGGGAAGGAGGGGAAGAGGTCACCTTCTGTTTTCCATTAGAATCTGGTTTAGGAGAGAGAGAGATTTCTCCAAGCTCAAACCCACGACCATGGCAGCCCTTGACATCTTTGGTAGAAGTCAAATCCCCCTTGTCAGTCACAATCAATGCTGAGGTTGAGCTAAGGGAGGAGAGAGGATCTGCCACCAGCTTTGGAACTCCACCTACGTTCACATCATTGTCATAGAAAAGAGAAATATATTCTTTATCTTTCCCTTCAATCAAAACACCATCTACTTTCTCTTTCCCCTTAGACAAAGAAGCTGCCACCTGTCGCCCTAAGGGGCTGTCCACGTCATGATGGGAGAGAGGAGCCTTATCTAATAAAGAATTACCTTTTTCAGTGTCCTTTCCTTTATTTGAAAGGATAGTCGTAGATTGTTGACCAAGTTGAAGCTTAGGAGCTAGAGCCTCACTCTTCCCCAAGCTGACCACATCACACCCACTTGCCAAAAAGGAG
>QANY01006193.1:236800-255941 GCA_003255025.1 Datisca glomerata
TTCTGATTGTGTGTGTTGTGTTGGCTACCAGGAGACACATGAGCATCTTTTTATCAATTGTTGTTATGCAGCCAGAGTATGGGCCACACTTGTGAACAAATGTGATCTACACTGCCAGGTTAGGGATTGGGATCAGTTTGTAGATTGGATGCTAGCTAATGCAAAAAGGAAGTCACTCAGAGGAGTCCTAGTTAAGCTAGCTTTTACTTCCTTCATCTATTATATATGGAGAGAGAAATGCAAGGATTTTTTAAGGCAAAATCAGAGATTCCAAGATCCTAACTGAAGCTATTTCACAATTAGTCAGATTAAGACTTTGGGATTCGAAGTGTTTTGGAACTAATGATACTAATCTACGTTTAGTGGATAGATGAGGTCTTAACCCAAGCATTTTGTAAACCTTGGCTGTCTTATGAAGCATTGATATCTAATTTCAGTACTTGACATATTACCAGTTTAATTTGCGTGGTGAACTAGTTAAACCATATATCATTACAAACCAGTCATGCAATCCATGTTTACTTTTAAGTGTTCTTTTCCATTCATATCCTCTTTCATGCTAAGTCGAGGATATCCACTTTTAAAATCAAATTTAGTAAACAAATAAGAACCATGCAATTCATCAAGCAAACCAACTAATCTAGGAATGAGATGGTGATACTTTATAGTGATGTTGTTATGGCTCGGCGATCAATGCACATCGTCCATGTCCATTCCTTCTTAGTCATAAGAAATACGATTACCGCACTATGGCTCATGCTTCTATGGGAATATCCCTTTTCCATGAGCTTGCTCGCTTGTCTTTCCAACTACTTTGTCTCATCCGGATATCTTCTATGAGTGGGTTTGTCTTGGATGAGACCTCCAAGTACAAAGTCAATTCGGTGCTCGATTCTCCTAATCGGTGGCAGCTCTTTTGGCCTCTCCTCAGGGAATACTTCTTCGAAGTGCTGCAAAAGAGATACAAAATAGTGGTTAAGTTCGTTAGTCGAAAAATAAGCCTCTTTATACAAAAGTACAAGCAAATGCCGGTTAGAACTCAAAGCTCTCTTAATCTCACTCTCTCTTGATCAAAACTCTCTTTTCTTCTCTCTTGATTTTTCTCACTCCTCTCACCCAACTCTCCATATTTTTCACTCTTTTCTTTTGTTCAAACACTCCTTTTTTTTATCTCCCACTCTCTTGATCTTCCTAAGTCTCTCTCTCTTTTTCATTCTCAACCTCTCTTTGTTTTTCATTCTCTCTTTTCAACTTCAATTGATCTTCTTGAACTTGTTTTGGGGTGAGGGGTACAAGAGTAATGGGTTTCTTATCAATTACAAAAGTATATCTATTTTTGTAACCATTATGAGTGGCTTTTCTATCACATTTCCACGGTCTCCCCAAGAGAATATGACTTGCTTGCATTGGCTCATCACACAAAACTTCATCATTGTACTTGCCAATAGAGAAAGAAACTAACATTTGCTTATACATCTTGATTTCTCCACAATCACTCAACCATTTCAGCATGTATGGGTTATGATGTTTTGATATATGCAAGTTTAGTTTTTCCACCATGTAAGTGCTACCCACATTAGTACAACTTTCCCCATCAATAATCTTACTACACACTTTATCATTAACAAGGCATCTAGTATGAAAAATATTTTCTCGTTGTACCTTCTCATCTTCTTTGGCTAGGGCACTAAGAGCTCTTCTTTTTACTGAAAGTTCCCCATCGACCGGTTCTTTAATGTCACTTGCATCCTCTACTGGGGCATGGACTCCTCTTTGGAATGACTTTTGATTTCCACATTCTTGCCTTGCAATGATGGTATCTTCATCTTAATGCTACCCAAATTATTATCCACCCTCTCACCAAACCTATATTCTCTTGTTCCTTGTCGGAATCTCCTATCTCCAAACCCATGGCCTAATTTGCCAATGTGAGAATATTGCTCCTCTTCATCAAAGTAGTATCTTTTTTTTTACAAAAGATAAGTTAGGACAAGATATGGTAAGGATAAGATTAGATAAGATAAGATAGGATGATATAAGATAAGATGAGATGAGATAAGATAATATAATGATTAGATAAGATAAGATAAGATCAGAAAAAAATATAAGTTATGACAATATAAGATAATATAAGATGAAATAAGAAAATTTAAGATAATTATGACAAGATGAGATATGATATGATGAGATAAGACAATGATAAGATAATATAAGATGAGATGAGAAAAGAAAAGATATGATAAGATAAGACAATGATAAGATAAGATAAAATGAGACAAAAAAAGATATGATAAGATAAGGATAAGGATAAGATAAGATAAGATAAGATAATTTATGATAAGATGAGATAACATTTGATATGATAAGATATGATGAGATATGATGAGATAAGATAATGATAAGATAATATAAGATAATATGAGATAAGAAAATATATGATAAGATAAGACAAGGATAAGATAAGATAAAATGTGTTAATGATAAAGTGTGTAGTATGATTATTGATGGCGAAAGTTGTACTAATGTGGCTAGCACTTACATGGTGGAAAAACTAAACTTGCATATATCAAAACATCATAACCCATACATGCTGAAATGGTTGAGTGATTGTGGAGAAATCAAGATGGATAAGCAAATGTTAGTTTTTTTCTCTATTGGCAAGTACAATGATGGAGTTTTGTGTGATGAGCCAATGCAAGCAAGTCATATTCTCTTGGGGAGACCGTGGAAATGTGATAGAAAAGCCACTCATAATGGTTACAAAAATAGATATACTTTTGTAATTGATAAGAAACACATTACTCTTGTACCCCTCACCCCAAAACAAGTTCAAAAAGATCAATTGAAGTTGAAAAGAGAGAATGAAAAACAAAGAGAGATTGAGATTAAAAAGAGAGAGAGTCAGGAAGATCAAGAGTGTGAGTTCAAAAAAATGAGTGTTTGAACAAAAGAAAAGAGTGAAAAATAGAGAGTTGGGTGAAAGGAGTGAGAAAAATCAAGAGAGAAGAAAAGAGAGTTTTGAGTTTTGATGCGAGAGAGAGTGAGATCAAGAGAGCTTTGAGTTCCAACCGGCATTTTATTGTACTAATGATCTCGAAGGTTCTTTGCCGAGCAATATTGTTTCACTTTTGCAGATGTTTGTGATTCACAACGGCATGAGTCCATGAAGCATTTAAAGGAGCAACACAAGCTGAATAAAATACATGCTCGTTGGGTGGAGTTCATTGAGACATTCTCATATGTCAGTCGGTACAAACAAGATGGAAAAAGGAAGGCTGAATTCGTTAAGCAGATACATGAGAAGGCAAAACTCAATATTGTAAGAAGAACGGAGCAATATGCAAAACAAGCCAACAAAGATGTCATAAATTGGTTTTTGATCCCGGAGATTGGGTTTGCGTGCACATGAGAAAGGAATGATTTCCAAGGTAAAGACGTTCCAAGCTGCTACCTAGAGGGGATGATCCATTCCAAGTTCTTGCAAGACTCAATGACAATGCCTACAAGCTAGATCTTCTTGGTAAGTACAATATAAGTGTTACTTTTAATGTGACTGACTTGTCACCGTTTGATGTAGGTGAGGATTTGAGGATAAACCTTTCTCAAGAGGGACGGAATGATGAGGATCCGGTTGCACAAGCTCAAAGGATGGATCCACTTCAAGTACAAAGAGGCCAAATCACAAAAGCTAGAGAAAATATAATGGCTAAAGCACTCAATAGGAGTATGACGTGGAATATGACAACCTGCGTGGAGCATGGCGTGGCATCCAATATGACAACCTACATGGAGCATGATGCGGCATCCAACATGACATCCTACATGAACCATGACATGGCATCTAACATGGCAGCCGACATGGAGCATGATGTGGTATCCAACATGGCAGCCTACATGGAAAGGCGTCCTACATGGCATTACACTTGGAACAGGATGTGGCGTTCAATATGGCAGTCCGCATAGAGCATGACATGCCATTTTAAATGATGACAAGGAAGCAAGACACCTTGACAATCTTAACCAAGAAGTGGACAGCAAATAGTAGTCTTTTGTGTGGATTACAAGCTTCATATTTATTGCAATTTATATTTCTTTATCTTTTATATTTAGTTTAAGTTATTTAGACACTTTAGGACTCTTTAGGCTTCTAGTTTTTCTATTTAAGCATGGTTTCATAATGTATTAAAAAAACTTCAATCATTATAATTTCTTTGTGAGAGTTTTCTCTTTGGTTCTTCTTAGAACTCTTCAGACTTATCAAGAATATTCTTGTGACGTCTAAAACCTAGACTTATCACTCACTTTTCCTTCATGTTCTTAAGTGTGGCGTCTAAGCCATACATTTGGTTCTTTTTGAAGCATCAATTTGGGCCTTAGGTCATATACCTAAGGTTCTCTTTCTGTCATAGAAAAAGGGTGAGGGTTTCTTCTTCCTTAAAATCGATCATTGAGTTCTTGAACCATCATTGTTATCAGGTTTTATTGCAAAGCGACGGTGAGGTTCATATCATAAAGTGTTCAAATAACCTAAACTAAATTTAAAAGATAAAAAATATTAGTTGCAATAAATAAAAAACTTGTAATCTACCTAAAAGACTCCTATTGGCTGTCCACTTCTAGGTTAGGATTGTCAATATGTCATGCTCTAATAGACTAGTATTGGCTGTCCACTTCTAAGTTAGGATTTTCAAGTTGTCTTGATTTATTGTCATCATTTAAAATGCCAAGTCATGCTCCACGTGGACTGACATGTTGAACACGACATCATGCCCCATGTGGAATGCCATGGAGGATGCCACGTCACGTTCCATGTAGGTTACGAGGTTGACAAGTTTAACTTTTTCTTTTCCAAAATTAGACATCTCGACACTTGTTTGGGCCTGCACTTGCTCCATCAGCTCATTGAGTGCTTCAGCCATCCTCTTTGCTCTAGCTCTTATGATTGGACCGCTTTGGTACTGGAAGTGGATCCGTCCTTTGAGCTTGTGCAACCGGATTCTCATTATTCCCTCCCTCTTGAGAAGGATTTGTCCTCAAATCGTTACCTACATTAAACGGGGACAAGTCAGTCACATCAAATGTAGCACTAACATTGTACTCATCGAGAAGGCCTAGCTTGTAGGCATTATCATTGATTCTTTCAAGGACTTGGAATGGTCCATCACCCATTGGCTGTAATTTGGACCTCCTTTGTTAGGGAAATCTCTCTTTTCTCATGTGCAACCATACCCGATCTCCGGGTTCAAAGATGATTTTTTCCCTTCCTTTGTTTGCTTGCTTGGCATAATGCTCACTCTTTTAATGTTGAGCCGTGTCTTCTCATTGATATTCCTTACAAATTCAGCTTTCATTTTGCCATCAAAGTTAACATATTCTGTCATAGATAAAGGAAGCAACCTCAGCATTGATTGTGAGTGACAAGGTGGATTTGACTTCTACCAAAGAGGTCAAGGGCTGCCATGGTCGTGGGTTTGAGCTTGGAGAAACCTCTATCTCTCCTAAACCATATCCTAATGGCAAACAGAAGGTGAGCTCTTCTCCTTCTTCCCCAACTTCTTCTTCTAAAAAGCTGCATGAGAATAGAGTTTATCAAGACCTTTTAGCTAATAAGAGTGTTGCTCATGAGAAACCGGCTGGTTCATGGGCTGAAAAGGTTAAAGGTAACCTCAAAAATAGGCTAAGCTTATGATATGAACCTCACCGTCGCTTTGCGATGAAACCCGATAACAATGATGGTTCAAGAGCCCAAGGATCGATTTTAAAGAAAAAGAAACCCCGACTCGTTTTCTATGACACAAAGAGAACCTTAGGTATAAGACCTAAGACCCAAATTGATGCTTCGAAAAGAACCAAAGTTAGATGGTTTAGACGCCACACTCAAGAACAAGAAGGAAAAATGAGTGATAAGTCTAGGTTTTAGACGCTACAAGAATATTCTTGATAAGTTCTAAGAAGAACCAAAGAGAAAACTCTCATAAAGAAATTATATTGATCATATTTTTTTTGATACATTGTGAAACAATGCTTAAATAGAAAAACTAGAAGCTTAAAGAGTCCTAAAGTGTTTGAATAACCTAAACTAAATTTAAAGATAAAGAAATATATATTGTAATAAATAAGAACTAGTAATCCACCCAAAATATTTCTATTGGCTGTCCACTTGTAGGTTAGGATTGTCAAGGTGTCATGCTCTAATAGACTCATATCGGTTGTCCACTTCTAGGTTAGGATTGCCAAGTTGTCTTGCTTCCTTGTCATCTCCATGTGGGTTGCCATGTTGAATGCCACATCATGCTCCATGTCGGCTGCCAAGTTGGTTGCCATGTCATGGTCCATGTAGGATATCATGTTGGATGCCACATCATGCTCCATGTGGACTGCCATGTTGGACTCCACGACATACTCCATGTAGGCTGTCATGTTGGACGGCACATCATGCTCCATGTAGGCTGTTATACTCCATGTCATGCTCCATGTCATACTCCCATTGAGTGCTTTATCCATCCGCTTTTCTCTAGCTCTTGTGATTTGGCATCTTGGTACTTGAAATAGATCCATCCATTGAGGTTGTGCGACAGGATCCTCATCATCTTAGGTTATGTGAGCTCTTCCATTACGGAAAATGGTAATGTCACAGTTAAGCTTCCTGATTATATTACTAAAGAGAATTTTTCTAGGTGGGAAGGCGGCCTTGTTGGCTACTTTGTAGGAAGGGCAGCTCCATTACACTTAGTTAAGAAAATTGCTCTGCAACTTTGGGCTAAAAGAGGAATTCAGGAGGTCTCAGCTGCCAGAGGACTTTTTCAATTTCAAAATTGGCTCTGTGGAGGATAGAAACTCAGTATTAGGAGATGGACCTTGGCAGCTCTTAGGTAGGTCTATTGTGCTTCAAGAGTGGCAGCCAAATGTTAAATTCTCAAAGGAGAAACTTTCAACCCTTCCAATTTGGGTTAAATTATGGAATGTTCCAATTGAATTATGGACTGAAGAAGCTCTAAATCACATTGCTAGTGTGTGGGTATCCCTTCTCACTCTGACAATGCTACTGCCTCTGGTTGTAGACATGATTATGCTAGAGTTCGTGTGAAAATTTCAGCCTCCTCTGAGTTTTTCACCATTGACCTTGGCCTTGACGGATGGGATCCAGTGGTGGTGGATGTGGAGTATGAGTGTCTACCAAAGAGATGTGCTAAATGTTGCCTCTTTGGTCATGATTGTGATGCCAAAGTGGTGGCCCCTAAGAATAATCTAGCTAGTGAGGAAGAAACCGCTAGCAAAAATTCTTCTCCCTAAGATAATAGGGAGCTTATGGTTTATGAGGAGCCAGAGGGTGAAATCTCTCCTCCCTTTCCTCTTAATACCATCCATGTGGAAGACCAAGACAATGAATGGACTCAGGTGGTTAGCAAAAGGAAGGGTAAAGGTCTCATTGAGCCTTGTGAGGATAAAAATGAGCCCCAAGCCTCTTCTGACTCTACATTGAGTTTGGCTCCCCCAAAAGCTTCCCCAATTGTCAATGTCACTATCCAACCTGGTCCTTCTCCCAGACTCTCTAAATCAGCTTTGAAAAGGTTGAAAAAGAAGCAAAAGGCTGAAGGCTCTTTCTTATTGGCTGATCAAGTTACTCAGGCTCTCCCAGAGAATGGTGCCTCTCTCTCCCCCTTTTTATGATTAATTTAGCTTCTTGGAAATATAAGAGGGCTTAATGGCCTTAGCAAGCTGAAGTTAGGAAACTTTGTAAAGATTTTAAATTATCTTTTTGTGCTTTAGTTGAGACTAAGATCAAATGTAATAATTTTGCTAGACTTTCTAGATCCGTTTTTTCCAATTGGGCTACCTTTGCCAACCATCTCCTACTAGCAAAGGTCGAATTGTTTTAGCTTGGGATCCCAAGATTTTGGATGTTCTTCTAATTGATGCTTTTGATCAAGCTATGTTTTGTAAGCTAACCATTCTTTAGGAAAGGACAGATTTCTTTGTTTCTGTGGTGTATGCAGCCAATGATGCTATCTCCAGGAAGCCTTGTGGGAAAATCTTGGTGACTTTAATGCTAATTTTGAAGCCTATTGAGCATTGTGGTGGTGATTTAAAGTGGAATGATAGCTCAATTGATTTTGCTTCTTGTCTTGATCATTTGGAGGTTCTCGACCTCCCTTACAGTGGCTGTCAATTCACCTGGTGGAATGGTTAAGTTGGTGAGGGTAGCAAGATGCACAAGCTCGATAGTGCCCTGGTTAATGGTGATTCGGCTACGGAGTTTCCTGCTACTTCTTGCCATTTTCACACCCCGGGTATCTCTGATCACTCTCCTATTATTATTCAGCTTAGGGCTAACTCAGCTAGGCCTAAGCCTTCTTTTAAGTTCTTTGATTTTTGGATGGATTTTGAAGGCTTCTGGGCTGCTCTTAAAGATGCTTGGGAGATTGAAGTGTTTGGTACAGCCATGTTTTGTCTCTATAAAAAGCTTAAATCTGTTAAATTTGCTTTTAAGAAATTTAATGCCTCTTTTTGCTCAGATATTTCTAAAAGGGCTCTTATGGCTACAGAAGCCCTCTCTAAAGTGCAAGCTGACCTTATTGCCTCTCCTAGTATCATCTCTCTTCAAGAGGAGGAGAAAATTAGATTCGCTGATTTCACTAAGCTCAGGAATGCAGAAGAAGATTTTCTGAGGTAAAAAAGCAGAGTTGAATGGCTTGCCTTGGGTGATCAGAATTCCTCTTTCTTTTTTCAGAAACTAAAGAAGAATAGAGTCAAATATAGAATTAATCAGTTGGTTCATGAGAAGGGTGACCTTATTACTGATGACCAGGCTATCAAAGATCAAATTCTTTCTTATTATGGGAATCTTCTTGGGACTTCTCACATTGATCAGGAGGTGGATTGGAGTGTTCTCTCTCAGATTCTCCCTAATAAGCTCTCTCAAGCTCACTTAGTTATCCTCAACCACCCTTACACAGAGGAAGACGTTCACACAACTATGTTTAGTTTGGGGAGTAGTAAAGCCCCTGGTCCAGATGGCTTCTCTACTGGTTTCTTCAAAAGATGTTGGCATATTGTGGGCAAAGATGTTACTAAGG
This sequence comes from Datisca glomerata, assembly GCA_003255025.1. Classification (NCBI taxonomy): domain Eukaryota; kingdom Viridiplantae; phylum Streptophyta; class Magnoliopsida; order Cucurbitales; family Datiscaceae; genus Datisca; species Datisca glomerata. Next base: position 245,878 of record QANY01006193.1, read on the forward strand.
CTATTTTGGAGGTTTTTTAGCTCCCAATCATTATTGAAACAGGTTAACTCTACTGCCATTGCTCTTATCCCTAAGGTCCCCAATCCTTCTAAGGTTGGTGACTTTAGGCCTATCTCTTGTTGTAATGTTCTTTATAAATGCATTTCGAAAATGCTTGCTGATAGACTTAAGAGAGTGCTCCTTGATCTTATTAGTAGCAACCAGACTGCTTTTGTGCCAGGAAGGAGAATTGCTGACGACATCCTCTTATCTCAAGAGCTGGTTAGAGATTACCATAGGCCTTCTAATAGTCCCAGATGTGCTTTCAAGGTTGATATAAAAAAAGCTTTGTAGCTTGAATTGGGAGAGTATCGGTAGAATCTTTGACTGCTTGGAGTTTCCTGATCATTTCTCTAACTATGTGATGAAGTGTATCTCCTCTCCTACTTTCTCTATTTATGGTCAATGGTGAGTTGACTAGCTACTACTCAGGTGCTAAAGGGCTTAGACAGGGTGATCCTATCTCTCTCTATCTGTTTGTGTTGGTTATAGAGGTTCTATCTGGTATTCTCAAGCATGCTGCTCATAAAGCTGACTTTGGCTATCACTGGAGGTGTAAGGAGCTTGATATTGTTAACTTGTGCTTTGCTGATGATCTCTTTATCTTCTATAAGGGTGATATTACTTCTGTTCAACTTATTATGGATAGCTTAAACTTGTTTGAGGCTATGTCTGGTCTTCAACCTAATCTACAAAAAAAGTCTGATTTTCATGTCTGGGGTCCATCCATCCAATTCTCAAGCGATTCTGGACTTGTGCAACTTTAGCATTGGGGAGCTTCCTATAAGATACTTAGGGGTTCCTTTGATTACCTCAAAGCTTAGAAAAATAGATTGTATTACTCTAGTAGACCATATCACAGCTAGGGTGAAATCTTGGGAGTCTAACTATCTTTCTTATGCTGGAAGATTACAGCTGGTTAAATCCGTGCTCTATGGTATTTTTCAATACTGGGCTGGCTTATTTATTCTTCCCAAGAAGATCTTGAATATGATTGAGGTGGTTATTAGGAATTACTTGTGGAATGCGTCAGTTGTAAAGCATTCTGGTGCTAAAGTGGCTTGGAGTGACTTGTGCCTTGATAAGTCCCGAGGAGTTTTGGACTTTAGAGATCTCTCTCTAGCTAATGAAGTGACTGTGGCTAAGCATTTCTGGTTTTTGGTCTCTTTGGATAAAGCTTCCCTTTGGAAGGATTGGTGTAAGTTTTTCTTGATCAAGAAGAGCTCTATCTTCTTGGTTAAGCTTGCCACTAATCCTTCTTGGAGTTGGAGGAAAATTCTGAAAATCAAAGACAAGTTTGCTGGGTATTGCAGAGCTCTTGTGGGAAATCGTGAGCAGATTTCTCTTCTCTTGGACCCTTGGGGGCTCTTTCTTAAAGGTTTGGGCCTAGGCTTTTTTTGGTACTGGTTGGGATTGGACTACCAAAGTGAGCTCAGTGATCCAAAATGCAGCTTGGAAATGGTCTATTTCTAACTCTCATGAGTTTATCACAATTAGAGAGGTCCATCTTCCCCCCTAAAGAGTCCTCTTTGGACTCTTGGATTTGGACTCTTTCTCCCTCTGGTCTTTTCTCTGTGGGGCACACTTATAGGAAATTGGCTTCAGCTAGTGAAAAAGTGAGATGGGCTCCTCTTATTTGGTTTAAGAAGCATATTCCCAGATATAGCTTTATTAATTGGCTTGCTGTTTTTAATAGGCTTGCAACCGCGGATAGATTGACTGCTTGGACCTCCTCTCCTGGGTCTTCCAATGTTAGTAGTTGTGTACTTTGCTTGCATCCTTCAGAATCTTCTGAACCCTGTTTGTTTCTTGCCTTATTCTAGTTTTATTTGGCAGAATTTGGTTGGATTGTGTGGCTTGGTGTCTTCTCCTATAAACTGGAATCAAGTTATCTCCTTGCTCCTTGTGAAAGTTAAGAAAGGCTACTTCTTGGGCCTTATGTTGAAGCTTATGTTCAACTCGTTTGTCTACCATATCTGGAGAGAGAGAAATAATCGAGTTTTTGAGGGAAAAATGAGGGACAAGAAAGTGGTCTTAGCTTGCATTAGAAATGCCGTTAGAGGTAGATTTTTGAGTCTTAAAGAATTCTCTGTGACTGAGGATAACAAAACCATTCAGCTTGCCTGGGGATTGAATGCTTCTATTTTTGACAAGCTTGGTTCTTCTGTTTCTTTAGACTGTTATCTCTTGTAATCTTCTGTTAGTGTTTGGGTGCCTCTAACTTATGTGTTGGTTAGTTCCTTTTTTGTTTCATTTGCCTGGGGTATGCCCCTTGTATATTTGTTTGTTTTCTTATTCGGTTTATACAAAATTTTAATTTTCCAGAAAAGAAAAAGAATTGATACGAACTCACTAGGCGACCTGCCATAGGAACTCGATAACAATGTTGGTTCAAGAACCCTAGGATTGATTTCAAACCAAGAAGGATAAAAGCTTGACCCAATTCAAACTTGTTGAAGAGAACCAAATGTTATTCAAAGATGCCACAATCCGGGATGGAAGAACGGATTGATAAGTCGGAGTGAACGCCACAGATAAAAATCTGATGAGTTCAAATAGTTCAAAATGAACTAGAGAGAATTTCTCTAAATTTTATTATCAATAATCTCCCCCGTTTTACAAAAGATAAACCCACTTTATATAGAGGTTGGTTCCAGCACATAATATTAAAAGACACCTAATTTTAATCTAATTGCTAATTAAGGTAAACCATTTAAAAACTCTAAAAATGAAACTAAAATAACATTTGAAATATTAAAAGATCCTAATTTTAATCTAACTGCTGATTTAACATCTAAAATAACTTTGATGACATGGACAAAACTTTTATTATCATTTGGACTCATCTTTGCATGTAATTTTCTTTGAATTTCTAAGATCTAGCCCTTGTAATTGACTTATTTGGAATGAGTAGTTGGCTCCGATTGGTTTACTTCTTTGTTCTCATCATTCCCCCAATCCTCAAAAGGATTCATCCTTGAATCTTCACTTGAAATGGACCGTCTCCCTTAGGATGTGGCTTAGCTGGAAATCTTTCCTTCATCATGTCTTTGTACTCAAAAGAATATTGTTGCAACTTCAGAATTCTCCTCTTTCTTTCTCTCTTGATATTTTTTACTCCTCTCGCCCAACTCTCTACTTCTCACTCTTTTCTTTTGTTCAAACCCTCTTTTTTTTGAACTCCCACTTTCTTTATTTTGCTCACTCTTTTTTTTCATTCTCAATCTATCTTTGGTTTTCAAATGATACGAACCCACTAGGCTACTTGCCCTAGGAACCTGATAATAATGTTGGTTCAAGAACCCTAGGATCGATTTCAAACTAAGAAGGGTAAAAGCTTGACCCAATTCAAACTTGTTGAAGAAGAGAACATATGCGATTCCAAGACACCACAATCCGGGATGGAAGAACGGATTGATAAGTCATGGATTACCACCAATTAGGGAATTGAGCATCAAATTGACATTGTACCCAGAGCTTCCATTCTGAGATGAATCTCTCTGTCGCTTTACGATGATACAAAGAGAACCTTAGGTATAAGACCTAAGACCCATATTGATGTTTCAAAAAGAACCAAATGTATGGTTTAGACGCCACACTCAAGAACAAGAAGGAAAAATGAGTGATACGCCTAGGTTTTAGACGCCACAGAATATTCATGATAAGTCTGAAAAGTTCTAAGAAGAACCAAAGAGAAAACTCTCACCAAGAAATTATATTGATCAAAGTTATTTAATACATTGTGAAACCATGTTTAAATAGAAAAACTAGAAGCCTAAAGAGTCCTAAAGTGTTTAAATCACCTAAACTAAATTTAAAAGATAAAAAAATATTAATTACAATAAATAAGGAACTTGTTATCCACCCAAAAGACTCCTATTGGTTGTCCCACTTCTAGGTTAGGATTGCCAAGGTGTCTTGATTACTTGTCATCATTTAAAATGCCAAGTCATGCTCCATGCGGGCTGCCATGTTGGACTCTACATCATGTCCCATGTAGGCTGCCATGTTGGACGTCACATCATGCTCCATGTATGATGTCATGTTGGATGCCACACATCATACTCCATGTGGGCTGCCATGTTGGACGCCACGTCATGCTCCATGTAGGTTATGAAGTTGACAAGTCTAACTTCTTCTTTTCCAAAATTTGACATCTCCACACTTGTTTGAGCCTCCACTTGTTCCACTAGCCCATTGAGTGCTTCAGCCATTCTCTTTGCTCTAGTTCTTGTGATTCGACCGCTTGTTACTTGAAATGGATCCATCATTTGAGCTTGTACAACCGGATCCTCATCACCGAGGCCATGGGATAGACTCTAAAATCAAGAAAACAACTTCACTTGTGGAGAAGCTTCACTTGTGTGCTCGGAAACCACTAGCTAAGGGTGGTGCACGGAGGGGAGCTGCGAGCAATGGTGCAGGGCATAACCCAACAGATAAAGAGGGTGTACTACCTAGCCAATCTTTGCTTGACAACTCAGCCCTACTACAAGGAAAGAGTCATTCAAACCACGCATGTGATATCTACAAGTGGCAGTGGATTTTAAGGAAAATGTACTACACAACTTCCAAAGTGTACCTAACTCCCATGCAATGTCCTTATCCACTTTAATACATGTACTTCAAGCTCCCCTTCGTTTGAATACAAGTGATAAGGACAAAGGTGATAATGCATGTGATGTACAAGACAAGGAGGTAGGTTTTAAGGAGAAAGGACAACTTCCCACATGCAAAGCTGCCCTTGACTTGTCCTTCACCTCGTGTACTTCAAGCTCCTCTTATTGTTCTCTAAGACAAATTGTTAGAAGGTTAGTTCTTTTTGTCTACACTTGGATTGCTAAGGGACTAGCAATAAGCTGGTCGGGGGCTGTGATAAGTGCGTAAAAACACATTTTATTCAATGTTTAAATAATAATATTTGTGAAAAGAAGAGATTAAATATGATATTGTATGTAATTATTTCACAAATGTTACATTCGGATATTTATTTTATTTTTATGTGTTTTCAGGTTACAAAAATAAGCAACTTGAAAAGGAGTTCAAAATGGTCAAAACTCTATGTCTCAAAATTTTTTCAATTCTCCATGTGCCACCATATGAATTTTAAAATTTGAAATTTAAAGATCGACTCACAATTTGAATTTCAAATTAAGCATCAAATTCAGCAGATTTGCATGGTCGAAGAAAAACAAATGTTACATGATGATCCCAAATTTTCTACAATGAAAATCTTATATGGTTGGAAATATAAGAGATTAAGCTTTTATTTGAATATTTTTCTCATATTTTTCTGATCGTTACAACATGGTCAAAACGCGGGATCAAATCTGATTACGATTTTAAATCAGTGAAGGATAAAGATAAAAAAAATCAGGACCTTAGCATATCTCTTAAGCTAGAATCTACCATCTTTTATCTTGAAGTTTGATTTTAAATTCTTCTCATGATAAATAAAAAAGATTCCTACCTGTGCTAGAGTTCTTAAAAGGATAATTTTGCTGAATTTGAAAAGGAGAGATTCTAGGCTTCACCATCAGGAATATAACTCAAATAGATTACCTTGGGAAGGGACATTTTAGAGAGAGAAGCTCTCCCTTCTCTCTAGAAACCAAGTGAGGCTTTTCTGTTGCTCCTCCTCTGGGAGGAGCTGAGCTTAGTTTCTAAAATGGTGAATGATGCTTATTTTGAAGCCAAGACTCAGCAAGGTTCAAAGATCAGTAAGAAAAGTTCGGGTAAGATGAGCTTTCAGTCTCATGAAGATGTTCTAAATTTTAAGGGAGATGGGATTTCGATGCTAGAAAACCCAGAAGTCAGAGTTGCTTCTAGCTCTTCCTTGGAGGAATCTCCAAGTTTGGACAAGATTTTAGCTATGGAGAACAAAGAAGTTTGTGAGAAGAAGGTGTGTGTTCGTGCACTAAATGTGGCACAAATATTAAGAGCCAAACTATCAATGTACGACAACTCAAGGCTCTCAAGGAGAGGACAACTAGTAATCAGACTTTCAATGACTTCGGACACAACCGAAAGTTCGTGAAGTGAGGACTTCAGAGAAATAGCGCGAACCATTGGGTGGAATCTTTCCATATGTAATCAAGTATAAGCAAGGGAAATAGAACATTGTGGCGGATGCTCTGTCAATGTGTTTAACGCATGTGAAAATGTTGCTTTTGATAATTTTATAGACATGATGGTTACTTGTTTAGGGAAAATAAACTTTGTGTGCCTAAGAGTTCATTGAGAGAGTTGCTAGTTTGGGAAGCATATGCGGGTGGTTTGATGGGGCACTTTGGTATAGCTAAGACATTAGACATTTTGCATGAGCACTTCTTTTGGCCACATATGGAAAGAGATGTAGAAAGAATTTGTGAAAGGTGTGTGAAGTGTAAACAAGCTAAATCAAAGATTAAACCCCATCGATTATACACACCATTGGAGATACCTAGGGAACCTTAGGTCGATATTTTGATGGATTTTGTATTAGGGTTACCTAGAACTAAGAAATGAAAAGTTTCTATTTTTGTGGGGGTAGATAGATTTTCTAAGATGGCACACTTTCATTCCATGTAACAAAACTGATGATGCGTCTCATATAGCTGATTTGTTGTTTAGGGAGATAGTTAGGTTGCATGGTATGCCTAGACTTTATGGGGTAAACTAGGAACAACACTCTTATTTTCAACCATTTGTTACCCTCAAACCGATGGTCAAACCGTAGTAAATAGAATTTATCGACCTTGTTAAGAGCTATCATCCAAAAGAACTTGAAGTCATGGGAGGAGTGATTACCACATCTAGAGTTGCATACAATAGACATCTGCATTCGGCAACACATTTTTCACCATTTGAAGTTGTATATGGTTTTGATCCACTAACTCCTTTGGATTTGCTTCCTTTACCCATGAAATATTATGTTAACTTAGATGAAAAAAAGAAAGCTGAATTTGTGAGGAATATCCATGAGAAGACACGGCTCAACATTGAAAAGACAACCGAGCATTATGCAAAGCAAGCAAACAAAGGACGGGAGAATTATCTTTGAACCCAGAGATTGGGTATGGCTGCACATGAGAAAAGAGAGATTTCCCGAACAAAGGAGGTCCAAATTGCAGCAAAGGGTGATGGACCATTCCAAGTCCTTGCAAGAATCAATGACAATGCCTACAAGCTAGACCTGCCCGGTGAGTATAATGTCAGTGCTACATTTAATTTGACCAACGTGTCCCCGTTTGATGTAGGTGACGATTTGAGGACAAATCCTTCTCAAGAGGGAGGGAATGATGAGGATCCGGTTGTACAAGTTCAAATGATGGATCCATTTCAAGTAACAAGCGGTCCAATCAAAGAGCTAGACCAAAGAGGATGGCTGAAGCACTTAATAGGGTAGTGGAGCAAGTGAGGCCCAAACAAGTGTGAAGATATCTAATTTTGGAAAAGAAGAAGTTAGACTTGTAAACTTTGAAACCTACATGGAGCATGACGTGGCATCCAACATGGCAGCCTACATGGAGCATGACATGGCGTCCAACATGGCAGTCCATATGGAGCATGATGTGACATCCAACATGACATCATCCATGGAGCATGATGTGACGTCCAACATGGCAGCCTACATAGGACATGATCTGGATTCCAACATAGCAGCCCGTATGGAGCAAGACTTGGCATTTTAAATGAAGGCAAGTAATCAAGACACCTTGGCAATCCTAACCTAGAAGTGAACAACCAATAGAGTCTTTTGGGTGGATTATAATTTCCTTATTTATTTCAATTAATATTTCTTTATCTTTCAAATTTAGTTTAGGTGATTTAAACACTTTAGGACTCTTTCTTCTTCTAGTTTTTCTATTTAAGCATGGTTTCACAACGCATTAAACAACTTTGATCATTATAATTTTTTGTGAGAGTTTTCTCTTTGGTTCTTCTTAGAACTTTTCAGACATATCAAGAATATTCTTGTGGCGTCTAAAACCTAGACTTATCACTCACTTTTCCTTCTTGTTCTTGAGTGTGTCATCTAGACCATACCTTTGATTCTTTTCGAAGTATCAATTTGGGTCTTAGGTCTTATACCTAAGGCTCTCTTTGTGTCATAGAAATGGGTCAGGGTTTCTTCTTCTTTAAAATCGATTATTGGGTTCTTGAACCATCATTGTTATCGGGTTTCATCGTAAAGTGATGGTGAGGCTCATATCATACGGAGTCATAAAGACCTAATGGGACGTGTTTACTCCCAAACTAGATCAAGTTAGCTAAACTTGGATATTTTGGGCATGGCATATACTCAAACTGACTTTTAAGATAAGAATTTGGAGTTTTGCGGTCATTTTAGGTGCTTCTATTGCCATACATATTCAAAAAAGACCCAATGGGACGTGTTTAAGCCGAAACTAGATAAACTTGCCTAAACTTTTATCTCTTGGGCATGAGATGTACTCGAACTGACTTTTGACACCAAAACACATTTGGGATAAGAATTTGGATTGTTGTGTTCGTTTTAGGTGCCTTTCGTGCCATAAAAAATCAGAAAGACCCAGTGACAGGTGTTTAGGCCTAAACTAGACAAACTTGGCTAAACATTGATATTTTGGGCATGTCATGTACTAGAATCAACTTTTGACAACCAAAACATGTACTGGGATAAGAATTTGAAGTGCTGTGATCATTTTAGGTACTTTTGGTGCCATATAGAGTCATAAAGACCCAATGCGATGTGTTTATGTCCAAACTAGATGAACTTGGCTAAATTTGGATCTTTTGTATATGACATGTACTCGAACTAACTTTTGACACCCAAAACACATTTGGTAAAGAGATTTTGGAGTGTTGTGATTGTTTTAGGTTCTTCTAGTGCCATAGGGAGTCAAAAAGAGCCAATGGGACGTGTTTAGGCCCAAATAAGATAAACTTGGCTAAACTGGGATCTTTTGGTCATGTGATGTATTCAAACCGGCTTTTGACACTCAAAACAATTCGGGATAAGCATTTGGAGTGTTGTTGTCATTTTAGGTGCTTCTTGTGTCATACAGAGTAAAAAGACCCAATGAGACTTGTTTAGGCCCAATCTAGATGAACTTGGCTAAACTTAGATCTTTTGCGCATGTCATGAACAAAACTGACTTTTGACCCCCAAAACACGTTTGGTATAAGAATTTGGGGTGTTGTGTCATTTTAGGTGCTTCTAGTGCTGTACAGAGTGAAAGACCCAAGGGTTTGTGTTTAGGTCCAAACTAGATGTACTTGGCTAAACTTGGACTTTTGGGCATGACATGTACTCGAACTGACTTTTGACACTCAAAACACATGTGGGATAAGAATTTAGAGTGTTGTGGTCATTTTAGGTGCTCTAGTGCCATACGGAGCTCTTTCAACTAAAAGACAGTTTGGAGCTCAGTACAAACCATTAAAGATATTTGGAGTTCTTTCAATGAATCTCAGGTGATATGAACCTCACCATCGCTTTGCCTGACCCATTTTTTATGATACAAAGAGAACCTTAGGTATAAGACCTAAGACCCAAATTGATGCTTCGAAAAGAAACAAAGGTATGGTTTAGACGCCACACTCAAGAACAAGAGGGGAAAGTGAGTGATAAGTCTAGGTTTTAGACGCTACAAAAATATTCTTGATAAGTTTGAAAAGTTCTAAGAAGAACCAAAGAGAAAACTCTCACAAAGAAATTATATTGATATCAATTTTTAATACATTGTGAAACCATGCGTAAATAGAAAAACTAGAAGCCTTAAGTGTATAAACAACCTATGCTAAACTTAAAAGATAAAGAAATATTAATTGTAGTAAATAAGGAACTAGTAATCCATCCAAAAGATTCCTATTGACTGTCCACTTGTAGGTTAGGATTGCAAAAATGTCATGCTCTAATAGACTCCTATTGGCTGTCCACTTCTAGGTTAGGATTGCCGATTTGTCTTGCTTCCTTGTCATCATTTAAAATGCCAAGTCATGCTCCATGTGGACTGCCAATATTTAAGGCCACATCATGCTCCATGTGGAATGCCATGTAG